>JTDE01000012.1:108338-140964 GCA_014338405.1 Paragonimus skrjabini miyazakii
TCGAGTCATTCTTCTTAGACAGGAAATCTTCTGGACCACTGAGTTGATTTAATATGGCACAGTGGGTTGTGATGGAATAGATCCAAAAACGTAAAGGCTTGCTGCCTAAATTCGTAGATTACAGATATCGCCGTTTCGAATCAAGTAAAAGTTAGAGGTTATCATAACAGAGCTCCACTGAGATTGCCAAATCCATTAAATTGCTTATCGGCACTGAAGTACTTTATCTCCGAAGTATTTACCAATTTAATAATGAGATATGTGAAACTTGTTTTCTTTAGACTGCCTTCTTTGTAATATGTTTAACCCCACTCGTTTTGTGCCTAGATTGCTAGAGCCATCGTTGGCAGATTATCTTATTGCGTTAGCGATTTCAAACCGACGTGTTTTAACAAACCACATGCGAAATTGCCCGCTAGTTATGAGTTTTATTTAAAGCATAACGCTACGCCAAATTATTTCTTATTTCATTGAGATGATAAAAACTGAAGTGGAGGTTTTTCTACAATTGACGATCGTTTGCTAGAATCAGCCGGCTGTTGACATCTGCCGGAACTGATTTGAATCAAAACGACCACATGAGTATAACAATACGATCATTAATAAAATTAGCAGGAACCGTCTATGAAAGCTAGTCACTACATACCCCAATAGTCTGTGTGTTTCAAATATGCTCATTTTCAAGATATATTACAACAATCATCATTCTCCCATATGGGTCAACTATTTACAAAAATTCGGTATTGCTACATTCAAACAGACGATGAGTTAAACACAGTTTTTTCAAACATATCTCATTTCAGACGACAAGGCTTCACCTCACAAACCTCGGCATTTGCGAATATACTTACGTGACGTTTCCAAAAGTATTGAAAACAGCAAACAATGTATCGTCTTCGATGTCATGTGCCAGATCACCAACGAATATATGGAACGCATCTGCAAAGAGATAAGCAATAGCAAGTATTATTGGTAAGCTGGAAAACCAGAAGGACTGAGCTGAATACTAGAATTGTGTAAATTTCAATGCTAAAACCAGGACCAGAAATATAATATCTAACCGTCATTTGTTGAAATTGCATCCCCGGGACTCGATAGACACTCGGACAAACTTGTTGATGGGCTGCCGCTTGTCGAGGGTTGTTGCAAAAAGTTCTGGAAAGTGTGAAAAATGTGCCGTTTATAATTTTAATAACCAGACAGGCATTGACTATTGCATATGAAAATTGGAATAGACATAGCAGGCATGAACTCAGTGTGATAAATTATGCATTGGAATTACTGTTTAAATGAAATTGGACATAGCGTGTTTAAATAAACTGCCCGGCCGCAAAAATATTTAAGAGATCATATTTATGTAAGAATGAAATAAATTTTTAGAAAATGTTAGTAAAACAAGAAAACATTCATATTCATTCGAAATAACTACACAGAAATAACTCAAATTTTGAACTGAATGGTTTGAACGCGAAGAGTAGCGAGCGTGAGCATCTCGTCAGTACTGAACATCCACTGACAGGAATAGGTTTTTGTATCAAACATTTGAAAGAATGTTGTGATTATTCAGTCGGTGGATTAGGAAAGATCGCAAGTTCCAAAGTACAATCACGTATACGAGCTTTTTTTATGCACAAACAAGACCGACTTTAGTCAGTTATGAACGAAGTCAAAAACAGTCTTTTGCAAATTGTATCTCTCAAGCACATTTCACAGCATCTCATCAGGTTGTACACGAGTCGATACTGCCGCCGTAGGCAGTCTATTCGGTCCGCTAGTGGATGGCATTGTTATTGTTCACCTGGAGCAAAACGCAGATGTCATCAGTCAGGCTCACTTCTGCATCATGTCGACAATATCCTGTTATTTACCAACACCAAGGAGGTGGCAACCAGTGTACTCAATTCACTGAACAGGCTGAATTGCAATGTTAACTTTATCATCGAGTTTGAGCATGATGAAACATAGACGACTTTGGATATTCCCATGAAACGTCGGAAGGTTGACTCCTTGCTGCGGTCCGTGTACCGGATACACACTTCAACCATCTGAGCTTTAAGCGTTTTGTGTCGATCCTGTAAAAACGTGGTTTAGTGAGCATGTTGTTTTTTCTGTTCGAGAGAAACGTTGGCCAAAGATATATCGTCTTTGAGAACCACGCTTGGAGATAATGGCTATTTATCAGCATTTGTAGAGGGATTTAGCAACTTGCAAACCGCACATTTACCTCCCTTTTGGTATGCTGTTTGAAAATCGGGTCAACGAACACACTCCGGTTCAGGTCCACAAAACGCTCATCAATACCACAATGTCGGACTCAAGTTAGAATTTAACGTCACGAGAAACCTGCGTTTGTTAACACGACGCTTGTTAACGCGTCGACCCCCAAATGAACCTAAAAGTCTTTCCAATATGTTGCGCAATAGAAAATAAAATGCTTTGTCCGTACACGGAGACGGCAAAAAGTAACGAACAAAAGTCACACAGAAAGACTCGTTCATCAGTACAAAATTGCCCTGGTAGCTGATGCATACTGGTTTGTGTGCTTGCTGAGTTTGTTGTTTGGTTCCACAGTGTCCATTAAACTTTGCTATATAAACCCGTAGACTGCAGTATGTACCCGATAAGATGTAGGGAAGTATGTTTGAGAGGTACATTAAGCGAAAACTGTTTCTGACTTACCTGTTGAAAGTGTTCGAGGGAAAAAGCCATTTTGGTTTTCAGTCAATTAATTTTCACATCATAAAACTAACCATCAATTTAAGGTATGTGATAAAGATGATTATTCACCCTGCCCCCTAACTGTTCAAATAAAAATGCCAATTTATTTTGTCGTGAGGTTGTTGACGGCGGGTCGACTGAAAAGCGCTTGCATCTGCCACTGGTTGTGTCCTAAATGTTTTGTCTAAAGTTGGGAAGGGGAATAACTTTTTTAATCTGTGCTTTCATTGCTTTACAATATACAAAACTTTGTTTGGCTAAAGGCAATGAATGATATCTTCAAAAGTAAAGTCGAACTTCTGATCCCGCTAGCAGTTTTATAACACTGATTGTAAGTGTGACATCTTTTACGTAATAACTATATCAATACAAGCTCACCATTAACTGAATGCAAGGAATTGTGTGGATCAACTCCTCTCATCGGCTTTCAGCATCGAGCAGAAAAATACAGTTAATTGAATTTATTTTCCGAAATGTTTGTAAAACTAATGTAGCACAACTTTCAAGGAGATAGGACTCAATGAGGAGACCTTACTGATGGATAACAAGTTATCTTGCAACAGATGTGTCGTTTAAAACAAGATCCCTTCCGTAAGCTACGGAGGAAACTTTCCGGTTGGTAAGAAAGCGACTGAGTTTCTTTCGCAAAGAAATAATCTTGCAAATCTTTCAGACTAAATCAAATTTGCCTGTCTACTGAGGACAGGAAAGATCACAGAATCATAATAAGTTATTCCCGATTAGCATTTGATGAGCATCCATCTCGTGAACATTTTGTAACCAAACGGCTTTCAATATAAACCGGGGAGTTTGCCCACTTCTGCTGTTGGCTGGATAGAAGGTTGTGCGATTGAATAAAATCAGATTATAGTCAAGTAACAGTGAGGTACCATAAGGCTGTCATGTCGATTGGTTTGTTGATAGTTTTCCACACCTCAATACAGACCGCTCATGCATAATTTCACTGGGAAGTTTACCGTGCAAAAGTTCGTCACGGTGTATTGACTGCGTAATTATTACGGTCTACAAGCCTGAATTAACCAATCGAATATTACTCTATAGAAAATGAGCAGTATTTAGAAATTCAAAAACTGGTTGTAACATTTTTTCCAAAAATGTTGATGAAAACCTCTGTTGTGACAATTTTGATGACGTACAGTAGCTTTGTTTACTTCCCAGCATTCATAATATTAGTATTGTGAATGATCAAAAAAAGGGGTGCAGTGAAGAAACGTTTTTTTCCCTCCGAAGCTATTGTTTTGTGTGTGTATGTGTAAAGTCTGCATTTTATCGCACCGACCTAATTTGCTTGTAATTCAGCACAAGTACATTGTTTCAGAAAGTTTGGAAACATGAATTTGCCATATAAAATCTTCTCTAAACATGTCATTCTGATTGTAGAAGTAATGCTGTGGTAGATGATCCATGTTAAGGAACTTTGCTGTAGCTGAGTTCAGTACGTGTTATTTTCGTTTTTCTCATTTGGATGGTTCTTTTGTTTAGGTAGACTTTTAGTTGTGTTATTTTGTGCTTCTATCTGATACTTCATAGCCGCACTACTTACACTCTGGAGAATTTTGCGATTTTCCGTCAGTTGAATTTTATTTGTAAATATGTCCCTCATACATAGTAAGTGTTATCTCCCATAGTTTTTTTGTGATTTACAAGGCTGTTTAATTGCTCTGGGTTATCAGTCCGTCTACATGGTGCCTAAATATCCCAAACACAGTCTCATTTGCTGTCGTGAGAATACATATTTCACCAGCCTTCTAATGATTGTGTAGAATTTGTGTGGTGTGCACCAGAGTTCGTAGGATTAAAGCAGTGTAGGCACATAGTTTAATGTCGTAATTTTAACGGAGTCCATTTTGTAGCCCTGTTTCATAGGTCACTGATAATTAACGCACAACAAATAACGCTTTATGCTCTAGAGCTTGCGAAATTTTTATCTAGCTAAGCAAAAATGAGTATATTGGTTTTCTCTGTAGAAGGTCATTCATGAAAGCGGTGTTCTTTTTGACCCAACTTGGAGATTTATCCGTATCGTTGCTATTACATTCTTTGACATACGTTGTTAGCATTCGAGAAAGGCCTAAAACGACGTTCAGGCAGAATAAATTTAAATCGCATCAACAAACGACAGAAATAAACAGTTTGCACAATTCTTCACACGGTGGTTATGCTTCGATTAATGATTGACATTTTGTTTGTCTTTTGAAACATTGAGTTTCTTTTGCTCATTTTATCCAAGCAGAATGTAAATATATTGTGATGCAATTACATTTCGTTTGCTTCCATCAGTCGCAAACGTGAAACATTCGTTATATACGTCATACAGATAAGGACAGACAGGGATTAGACGCGCCCACATGCACAAGTATTAAGTAATCACGACCAGGACAACTTGATAAGTTGCATCAACCGCTTTTGTGCATATAACATTGACTGGTAAGTCTGAATAAGCATCATTCTGCAGAAAGCTGGTGATTTTTGGTTTTGACTGCACAACAGTAACCAGAATAAGTTTAATGGGTCAACCTGTTGACCTGTTAACGATCGATAATGCTGGATTTCGAGCGGTCGGTCTACCAAGTTGAGACTAGCGCTTGGTCAGATTTTCCGATTATTGCAGGGTGTTTGACCAGTCGCTAAGTTAGGTGTCAATCTGTTCTGCTTATTTAAGCGTCACTTTAACTGCATTAGAACTGGTGCATAACATGGGAAAAACTACTTTCTCGACTACGGGGACATGGCCCTCTGGTGGTTGAAATAAACGCAAATGCACAACCGTACACATTCAAGCCGGAACCGACTTTACCTTATACTTTATGTTGTTGGCTAGATGGCCACTCAAGAATGGCAAGAATAGGAGAACTTTTTTCATTTGAGCCATAAATATGGGTTCAGTGCTCTTATTTACTGCACTATGTGCCTCGGTGCATTTTTCAGGGTAACAGTTTGCTGATAAGGTTTGTCAGACAGACTGTACATCACCCACGATTGACCGCAGCTGTTGCATTCCCCTTCGGCCCCTTTCGAACTGCAGAATCACTAGACCCGAGTTTCCGTCTCATTAGAGCTCTTCAGTAGCGCATATCCTTGCCACTGCCGAGACTAGAATTCCAGCCAAGCTTTCATGAGGCAACCGTGTTGACTACTGCGCCATTGACTTCACATTAGGCACGACTGAATCATCATATGTGAACGCTCAACCACTTTCGCTTGTGAGTAATGATCAGGTTGCCCGATCGCCTCGAGAGGAGACAGTTACTGTCCTGTTAATTTCAATGGATGACCCCTCGAGTAGGATTTCTCTCCAAGTTAAAATCACAGAAATAATTAAGTTGTTGGACGGCTTTTGATTACTGATGTTGCGGCAGCTGCGACAAGAACAACACCCGAGTCTATTGCTTCTTTTCGAAAGGAGCCGAGTGAAAACTCTATGAGAATGCGACACTTGTGACCAATTATGAGTGATGTTCATTCTATATAAAAACCAAAATCCCCTAATACTCGTAGGCAATATGGTTTGTGTTGACATCTTGTTTTCTCACTACAGTTTATCTGGGGTACAAATACGTCTGGTTCTGTGGAGCAGTATTTTAATCAAACCCCATTTTTGTACAATAAGTGCGAAACTGTATAACTAAAGATATTGACCACTCCATGATGCTTCACTTAGTACTCAGCGCCATGCCATACCATACGCACGTGGAGCAATGGGTACGTACAATGAGGATAAAGTGTTTTTAAATTCAATGTCCTGAGTTGGAGATAATTAAGGGTGAATGCTATTGAGGATGTTGAGAAATGAATCGAACTTTGCGGCACGAGTTTAGATCGCAGTATCATCATTGTATCGTTTGTACAATAGCAATTTCTCTAAGAAGTCCGGAACTTGCCGCCTAATAATTCCTAAGAAGCTGTCAACCAGTGTTTGCTCTAACGGACTACATAAAGCAGCACCCTCAATCTGTCTGATATACGTTACCAGCCACTATCCGATGGGCTCAACGTCCGGATTTGGAAACTATAGTTGTGCCTAATACTAGGTAGTTGACAAGAATGAAATCATCCATGCCTAACATACACGTGGATGGAAGTTCAAATCACATCGACGCAAGAAAACCAGTGTTGAATGTCTATGTTGATTGCAAAACTGTAATACTCTGCTGTTTTGTTTTACACAGGGTTGGCTGAAAAGGCTGCTTGAATGTGAGTGGTATTCATTTCAAACAGATAACACTTTAATTCAGGGACTGAGTTCAACATTTTTAAGGCGTTATTATGAAATTTCTTGACAAGATAAAGTTAAGATAGATATAACTATAATGATATGTACGAAAATTTCTAACATGTGTTCAGGGTTGGTTTCGAGGCAGACGAACACAAAAGTTTGTTCTGACTATTTTGTGTTATATGTGCGTTAAGTTGAGATATACAGGGAATTAACTCAGCTGTTTCACACTCTAGATAACTAGATTCAAACGGCTACAAAACAGTCAGTTCACGTACAAGCAATCGAAGATTAGTCTAGAAACGCTTCATTTGAAGTGGTGATCGACGAGTTAAGAGCTATCATTTATTTTCCCAACGGAGCACGATATTTTAATCATGGACCTTTTTATCCCACTGATGCGTAAGCTAGGCTTCCACAATACTTAAAACGATTTAAATGAAATTTTTTTAATTTGAATTAATGGTGGTTATTTCAAGACAGATTCTTAAATCTTCATTTCAATTTGGATCTTTAGGAGAAGGAAGATTACGGTGAAATTTGAAATGTTTTGTAATATAACAGCTCAATATATGTTTTTGAAACTGAAGCGTTGACTATGTTGACTATGTTAGCGTAAATTCCATGGTGCTGTTTTCCAATGGACTGTGACGAATACGAGACAAATTTCCACGGAAATAGTTCCATAAAGATCAACAGTTTGCACATTTAACTGTATGCGTGGGAAAACAAAGCTTTAAAACAATATGTTGTATCATTTTAAGATGACCCATATAATGTTTAAGACAGTAACACCGCATGCCTGCCAGATATCTGATTTAATGTATTTCAACTTTGTCATTTCAAACTACACTATTTGGTTAGTATGTATCTCAGTTTTAACTCAGCTAATGAAATATATCTGTTTCTAAAAAAATTAACTAATTCAGTCAGTTTTTCTGTTTAGCTGACATAAACTGGGTAATTTGCTTTCAGGTGTGCGCTCTGAAAACCATAATCAAGCCGTATTGGTCGGAAAGGAAACACTTGTGTAGTATATTAGTTCTATCTAGTTGGAACTCGTAGATTAAAACCATACAAACAAACTTTCACACAGTTGCTCTCAGCTACATACCAGCATTACCGCGGTTACCATGACCACTGACTTTACTAAAAAATCTTGAATGAAATACGTCCGTTTTCTCGTTCGACTCACTGAAGCGAAACTAGCTCAAAGCTGCTAATTAATGAACCTCCACATCAATCTGTACATACAGACAAAGAATAGTCGATTTCCCGTCGTAAGATATAATTATTCGCCTAAAATAGATCTAAAATAGCCTTTACCACACAAGACTGACTGTGTGTACTGCAATAATACTTGGAAATAATAAATTTGGTAGTTACCAGTAAAAATCGTAGACCAACCATTATTTTACTACAAACATTCACTTGCATTTCCGTCAAATAAATGCTTTTTTTACACTTAAATACGACTCAACGTTATTTGTGACCAAAAACAACAATTTGAATAAATAATTGATTATTCAAGAACGTTTTTAAACTTCACTTTTGTGCTAGACTCAAACACACTCGAGTATAAACATTTTTAGATCACATCCAAAAAATATCAGAATTATGAAGTAATTCGCTACAGGAATACACTGACATTATTCCAACTAATCAAAGATTGAATAATTTGACATTTTCAGACAAATTAACCTTCTTTACACTAATCTTCAGATCTATTTTTAACGAAATGTCCTGTTCAAAAAATGGACAAACATTTCTCGTATCAGTTGATTACTATGCCAATAACAACTCACATTGCCAATACATTCACTTGCTTAGGGACTGATAAATTTCATTTATCTTCTTCAAACTAAAATGCCCCATACTTTTCAGAATTCTCTTTCAAGCTCTACAAGCCTACTGATATCATGCTTTTGTTTTGATAATGCAAGAATTCAGAATCTCGTTTGTATCTCAAATGCACTACCCATAATGTATCCCGTGGTATGTAAATATATATATATATATTTGGCTACCAGTTGAGATTTCTGAAGTTCAATTCTCACTCTCAAGTTTAGTCATTTGATCAATAACAATGAGTTATGTTTCTCATTTGAAAGTGAGAACAAAAATACACCAAATTTTACATTGGGTTCAGCATCAGCCAACAACGTGGATTGACAAATCATGCGGTTATTTGCTTTTGTGATTCTTTTGCTGTCCATTGTTAAGCGGAGAAAACGTAATACTCTTAGCATTTCAAAGCAGGAAACTGATCATAAGCAAACTGTTTCATCATTTAATAAATGCACTGATACGAAAAGTACTATGGCAAACTCGGTTTATGACATTTGTGACATGAGTTAACTGGATGCCGTTTTTGTACGTTCGTTTACACTTTCATCCAAAACACTGTTCTGCATGATCTCGAGTGTTCGTCCACTGTACACATACGTGGTATTCTTGTTAACTATATTGCTGTGTCATCGGTGTTCAGGGTAAATCAATGGATACAGTATTCATAAGCATAAGTGTTATCCACGTTCAAGTTGTTGGTTACGCATGATTTAGAAGTTGAAGTGAATCACATAATGGGGCGAATAATTTTTATTGAAGTTACAGCGAACACTTCCAGGATGTAACGAGAATATTGTCCATACTGCTGACTAAATAAATTGTTGAGTGTGATGAGTATGGATGGTGGTAACATACAACCAACAGCTATGCGTCTGAAGGAGTAAGATTTCATAATTTGGAACATTAAGGCAATGCTTGCCATAGAGTCCTTGGGAAGACCGAAAACGGAGAAGCTTACCATAGAAATAATTTAAATTTTGCTCCTTTTGATTGGCTTCGGAGTACCGGAGGTTATTTCCCACCGATGAGTATGATGGTGGTCGGTTGTTATTTTGTAGTCATCAGTATACACGCAATAAGCTTAGAATAGTGGAGTTAGAAACATAGTCAAATTTTTGTGAAAAACAATGAAACGTATTTTTTCATCTGTTAGCGTACATTTTCGTCCGTGGAACAAGTTGGATACTATATTTAAAAAGACAAGAAATAGCTAAACGTATTAGGAAAAACCGAAGACTCGAGAAATGATGTTGACGTGCAATATCACCAGAATCTTGCCTTAAATCAAACTGACGTAACAGTATTGCAAGCTTATATATGTGTTGGTATGTGGCGAGCAGGCCTCTAGTTCTAGCACTACAGAATGACCTATATTATGGAGTGTTTCGGCCAAAACAATAGGGGTCTTGGTGTCCGACAATGCATAATTAAATGATCAGACTTAACTACGGAAAGACAATGCCGATAGAGTGGCACGATTGTTTAGCACAGCTTGTTTGTTACGGTAAATTCTCCGGTGCACTTCATTCCAGTTAAGTGAACAGTGGTTTATCACTGACCAAGCATTCAAAGTTCAATGATTTTACGTGCTTATAATTGCTGACAAACCGTTTGTGGGCACTTTAGGTAGGTGAATATTCTCCTCCCTGCTTGAATAAAAGCTTTGTGCTCATTTCTTTTTGACGGCATGTTATTAGGCGCAGAATTTTTGACGAACTCTTTGCTTGAGAGTTAATTAAATTGCTTCATTCTTTTACCACATCTCGCAAATTTTAGGGAAGCAGACTTTTTCACGTTTTGATCACGCACAAAATAAATTTAAATAGAACTCAATATGGTGGTTTCGTTTTTATGGATAATGTGCACAAATTTAAACTACAGCTCAAACGGCAAGTGGCCCCCTTTAAAGAAATCTAAGTTAAGCTCAACTCGACGAAGTTCAACAACTTATGGATAATGTGTTCGATCATGACATCAATGGCAGCTCACAAAAGTATTAGAAAAGCCGCCGCCCATCTTGTGCCGTTTTCATTTTTCGTCTATTAGTTAAACCACTCAAGTGGACAAACAATTTGATGGATTAGAAAGGGCTCTGTTTTACCTACGCTATACTGAGTCGACTGCTGTTACATTTATATCTAGGAAAACACAGAGTGGACCTTCGAAGGGCTATTCGATATGCAATATTCCATTTGAAAAGAGATATTCCATTTGAAAAGCCTCACCATTGTCCACCTAATGTCGCCTACCGACCAAGAATTACTGTATTTTCCGGGACAAAGGATACATATTTCTTTGACTATATAAACTATTACGCAGGTAACTCAAATCTTCGAACAACTGCCATCCCGACAGATTTGTGTGTCGTTGGCAAAGGGTAGTAATATTAGTTGGGCAATGTTCATTGTCTCAAAAATAAAGTTTTACAAAACAGTGATACCGAAATACACTCTTGCTGAGCGCTTTGGCTGCTAAAGTGCAATCAAATAATAGCTGGGAGCTTACATTCTAATTTACGTTTTTTGAGCCAGTTCACTTCTAATTTACGTAACTTTCTGTCGCTGTTCTACCTTTGATACAATGTAGTTGGAACATTCAGTATATGGTTCTTCAGTGTTGCTTTTAATTTTCCACGGAATGAAGTGAAAAGCTGATGTCTATTTGATTCAAAATCTTCTATAAGCAAAACGAATCTGGGGGTAGTTTGCATTTTGGTGATGCACTCATTCAGCAAACGTTCGTCGGTATGGCAAATTGCCCTTAAGCGATTTGTTTTTGAGACGGAGTTCTTTTTAGCCGCTTGAACATTGCCAACGTGTTGACGTTCCGTTTACTCTTCATTGTCGCGAAAGTGAAAAATGCAGCATGTACACACCACACAGGCAAAGAAAGCAGTGAATAGACGTGCCATTTGATGACACCAGGTTTTATCCAATCAGATCGACGACAAATTGGATAGATGGACTCTGCCATTTCTGTGCACACAAGGACGGCTGACAAGTTCGGGTGGGCATCAGTCCGTCAAGAAGCAGTAAATCCTAGTATTGATTGCTCAACAGTATTCCGAATAAACTGAATCAATCATCTTGGTGACCTGTCTTTTTAAGGTATTTAACGGTCGATAACGTTAGATTTCGAGCAGTCAATCTACCGAGTTGAGATTGGTGCGTTTTTACATTTTTCACTTATTGTCAATAACTGTGATCATCTAGTCAATGACATCTTGCATAAACGAAAGTCTTCTTCAGTTACGCGTCACTAGAGGACAAGTTGCCCACGGACGTGAACGCAGTTCATCATACTCTTGTAACTTCAGAATTGTAGATCAGTACTAATGCAGTCACAGTTACGTTTGAATAAGCAGAACAAGTCGGCATCTATCCCAGCAAGTGGTCGAACACACCCAAAAATAACTGAACTATCTGATGACCCGCCAATCTCAACTTGCTGAACCGGCCGCTCGAAATCCAACATCATACATCGTTAAACACCTCAAGATAACAGGTCACCAAGTTGACCGATTTAACTCATTCGGGATATTGTTGGACAATAAATATTGGAAATTACTAGTTTTTAGCGTTTTGATGTCTGCCTGAACTTATCAGCCGACGGTGTATGCACAAAATTGGTGAAGACTATATATCCTTCTTTCATCAGCCTGATTTTGTATTATTTGGTGTGCTTGTATGTGTGTCTAGTCACTGTTTGTATGATATACATATACTGCATGCTTTACGTTTGTGACCGCTGAGATAGAAGAAACTCTTGAGATACCGCAATTTATCTATTTGATTTTACCTGAAATGTTAGGGAAAAGTTAATTTGGTCGATGATAACAATCGGTAATCATAGTGAGTTTCTGCAAAACTTACTTTACAGAACTTTAGCCACCGCAAGCATTAATGTTACCAACTCTAAAATACTAATTATTAATATAAATCAACTTGAAGTATAATCCGCAAAGAAAGCCGAGGATGAACCACGAATAAAAAACGGCGTGTAAAATATTTAAATGGACAATTACACGAACGTTGTTTTGAATGAATAGTGCTACTTGATGTCGCCTTGAAATACATATCAACCTCCAATGAAGCTTGGCTTCCTCTTGATGTTTTACAACACAAATTCGAGCATCCAAATCGTTTCGAAGAAAACGGCAAGTAAGACAACAGTTAACACGCTAACGAAACATATGAAGTGATACAATCGGTGCCAACAATATTCACACCCGGTTATGACATATTGTGTATATGGTAACATGAAATGATTTACGGTGTGTCAAAAATATTTTGTTTCAACTATTAATCGCACCATACATTTTGGACATTCCAAATTATATACTTAGCTTTTTTGAAACGAAATTGGCAATACGAGATCAGTTTACACAACAATGTCAGTAATATAAATAAGCGCGCTTCGAATCCGGGAAATGGATAGTTTTTTATGTCTAAATTTTGACGCGCTCTTGTTCGTCAACTGACAAGTTCATTTCTTCCGGATAGGAAGACCAAGTAATCCTTTTCATGCATACTCAGTTGTAAACTAAATTTGTCTGTGTGGCAGTAATTTCATGTCACACTGACATATTTTGAGGGACTAACACTTATGAATGATTCCATATGTTCGCAAATATTAATACATCGCATAATTTCAGTCATCAGTTTTCACACTAACAAATTCTGCAATGCATTCTGTGATGAGATTGTCAATTTGCTATAGGCGTTGTTCTGAACCAAATGTACCATTTTAACTCGATTTTGAGTATGCAGCGGCCGCCAATCAAAATCATTGTGAAAGTAATACGCCCATCAGTTCATTTGAATTCTCATGACGTTATTTACTACTCAGTGTTTTAAACTTGTTGCTTTTAACTCGGTTGAATACTTTTGTTAGACAACTAGGAGGAAATGCAATCATTTGTTTTATTTTCTGTAAGCCTGTGGATTCAACTTTCGTCAGATCCTTCTGTCGGTTCGAATTTAAATCGATACAGTTGAAGTCTTTTTAGCTAATTTGACAAATGATATCAAAATCCATAAATAATAGCCGACTACTGTCATGACTGTCAGTGTGTTGGGTTAGTGAATGGCAAAATTGTACCAGCTTGTCATTTGTATCAGATGCATTTTTCAAAGAAATTAAGCCTTATGAGGTTAGGGATAAGTGAACTAATGTGAACAGCATTAAACAATTTTTTTACAACAAAGATAAGTATAACGTTGAAAAACTGTTCTTTTTCTTAAGAACAACTATTTCTAAGTTGCCAACCTGCCGACCACAATCATTTTAACCATTGTACTGTTATATACTGTATATATCTGGCATTTTTCTGCATCTTCTAAATTGATCAATTAATTAAGTAATAAACTTTAGATTGACCAACTTCATCAATGTCAACACAAAAAGGTATATTTCTGCAGTGGCCATCCTGATTTGGCTAGACCGAACACAACTATCATAAGCTTGTAGTAGCAATTTAGTGAACCGGTAGATAACCCAGAAATTTCATGTGTAAACTTCCTGTGCATTTTTACTGACGAGTTCGGCCGATCAGTTCAATACTTTACTTTCTTACAGTTGCTTCCTTTTTCCGCACCCTAGCAGACTTGTTAATTTAACTGAGAACTAGTTGTCAGAAACTTTAACCTCGACTAGACTTGAACCGATGGGAATAAGGTTATTCCCTAGAAAGATATGTTTTATTCCAGCCAGTTTGTGAAGCCACTTTACGTTGCGTATTTTCACATATACCATAAACAAAAAAAGAAAATACCGGATTAAAAACTAATGTCAAAGCTTGGTTGGTCATAAAACAAAGGAGCATATGTTAGCAGTTCAAATTATAAATAATCCACATCCATGACCTTCATTTTGTACACGTCATTAAATTAAAGAATCGGGGTAGGATTTTATAATTGGATAAAATTCATCTATGTGACGTTTAACCTTTTGTGACTAGAGGAATTTTCCAGCTATAGTTATATAGGAAACAATAATGAAGTTTGTCCGATCAGATAATTATGAATTTGGCAGTAGCTAATATATTTCAAGATGGATTATTGGTGATTGACTGGAACGTGACGCAACAGTAGATTAAAGTGAATCGTGTGTGTCTGTATGATAAACCAATGTGGTTAAAAACAACACATTAACAGTCTTCGTTCCCTTTCAAGTTCAGTGTTCAACTGTGTCAAATATTCGTGTGTGAACTTTTAAATCACTTGGTTCTAGTATGATAAAGTTCCAATTTGCACGCTAAATTTTCGCTTGTTCGTCAGTTGCGTGCAGAGTTTGACCTAACGGAACTATCCAAGTTAATTACTGATTTCTGGGGCTATCTTTACTGTCCTATTCCTTCAAGTAAATCATGACTCACGCAATACGATGGTGTAGCGGCTCCTATACCTTGCTTCGTTTTTATTCTTCATGTTGACTTGAACAATGAAATGTGCAAGCAGACTGCAATTACCTGGCCGTTTACAGTGTAACAACACGTAGAGTTTGCGTTATAATAATAACCTTCAATAAAGTAAATGTTTGCAACTAATTTGCTGACATATCCAGAGGCCATCTGTCCCACGGAATGTGTGTGTGATATAGTTTAAATTGTGCTGTTTTGAACGCTTGTTTTACTGTGACCATGCTGGTGCTGAGTCAACCTCATTTTGTTCTAAAATCACAATTGTTTCATTCAAATTATTTCTTTTTACTAAATCACACAGCATTTAACGATGCAAATATGGTTACCGGAAAAAAACTACAGTGGAGAAGTTAATACACAAAAGCGTTCAATCTTTTTTCCCCCAATTAGTTGTAAGCTGCCGATCTACTTGGTTATCTTTAATCGCAAGCACAACGTAAACATAGTGAGCAACAAATTTGGAATTCAAGACACTGCCCTCGTATAATATGTTTGCTTGTTTTCATAAATACCTTTAAACTGGTCTACGGTAAAAAATTCTTAAAATGCTGCTATCGTTTTTGTTGTACGCTTAGCAAAGAGCTTTACATGATCATTTACGCTACGTTTATTGAACCCTTTCGTTAATTGTTATGCATGATGGAGTAATTTATTGGTCGCTTTTGCACAAGCTTTTATTTCTGGTTAGCTGTCATTAACGCATCCATGGGTAGGCAAAATGTTCTCATTTTGGTCAAACTTGCCGAAAGCACACAAACCTCATTAAGCAGTTTCTACTCGAGTAGCTTCTATTTGCTGATAGTATGCAACTCTGGAATGGTAATTATGTGACTGGAAAGTATTTGCTTCATAATTACTCATACACGGTTAATAATCACAAGGCTCAACCTCATTAATTCACAATCTGTTTCGTCATGTAGCGCTCTATAGTCACTTTATCTACTGTCAAACATAAGGCTGATACTATAAGCGATGTAGGGGCTACAGTCACTTTTCATGTTTACACAATAACATAAAATGACAATTTCACCTTCAACCCTATAAAATGTCCGTTTTGAAACACGTTGATGAATGTATTACTGTGATCAACAGCAAAAGTCAGCGTTACAGAGAAACGTTATTACTTTCGCACCTATGAACATTGAACGCAGAATGTTTTTTACTGGTCAACAAAACTGTTATCTTAAGATCGGTCCAAACAGTTTAAGAAGAATCAACGCGAAACTAAAAGATTACACAGTGGTTTGCATGGTTACCAAGACAGCTCAAACAGTCAAGTCATGCGCCCTTCTCAAATTTAGTATATAACTTTCATCAGGCTATAAGGTTTATATTTCATTCAGGCATATGTATTAAATGAAATTCAATGTATTTATTAAATCTGTGAAAACAACCTTTTAAATTTCTAATTAATATTGCCTTTTTTGGTCAATAAACGGTTGAAGAAGATGTTGCTTAAAGTGCACAAATGCAAGCAAGTGGTTAACCACAAAAAATTAACCATAACCCACCTTTCTGTTCCTGCATAGCTCAACTTATCTAATGACATATAACGGCAGTTACAAGTAGGGATGTGAAAACAAAATACAGCTTAAATCATTGTATTTTTAATGTTTTATAGTTTCATTTGAACTCATTGTAAACAAGGACACAACAGGTTGTATTCAAACACATTTTGAGACTACCTAAGTATCTTCTACGGGACGAGTGACTTGTCAGCCGTTGTGTCATCCACCCTCCGATTTTTAGGTAAGCTCATAAAACCTTGATAACATTCTCGTAAATCATGGAGAATCAATTCGTTTGTAATGACGTTACAGTCTAATGAATGTTACCGAATTTTCGGCAGTTCAGAGAAGAAATGAGTTTACTTCAACTCAGACCAGTTTAATCCATCCTTATTAAAATTACTTTTGTAAAAGTTTGGTGCTTTGGCAATAAGACGATCTTAGCTGAAATAAAAAAGAAAACGAATGTCAACAAAAAAGTTTTCCACTTGAAATCTCGGCGTTGGGTTAGACAATTACAAACGGTTAATTAGAACTTAAGTGGTTACTGCCTGGATGAAATACGAACAGCACGGTTATTAGATGTAAATTGATTTTGCTGTGTTGTGAAACAACATAGAGATAAGATTTTGATATTCAGCCTTACGAATATTTAACTAGAGACAGCAAACTATATCTTTTGCAGAGCGTTATATTGAGGTAATTTATTCAGAAAAAAATACCATCCCACATTATGTATTGGACTGTGCGGCCAAATTTTGATTCTATTCATTTAGACGTCCACGAGGTTCTCATGTGTTGACCACATCAGTTGGCATTTAGCAAGATGACTTCTTAGACGCCTTCATAGTTGGTCTGTCTTAGAGACAACAGTGGGTGTCATTTGTCCATCTCACCCCACTTATTCGAAGTTACTGGTCACAAGTGTAAGAAAGAAATGCGTTTTACGTTACCTAAAGGGTCATAATCAGCACGTTGTGATAGGACGAATGTCTCCCTCGACCGATATCCTAGAGTACCACAGTTTGATTGCAACTCACAGGTTTCCTATAGATAGTCGGGGATGTGATCACATTAACTTAAGCAACATCCATATTTGACTGAAGCTTTGCACATAAACAAGGTTTACAGTCAAACAATTTCAAAAATAAACATTGTTGCTGTTTTTCCAAATGATGAACCTGAACAATTTGAAAGATCTAAAACATGTTAGCAAACATGAGTAATGTTTAATTGTTATCGGCCATAATATTGTTGAAGCGGAATTCCCGCAAACACCGTGAACCACGCCCAAATAGTTGTAGAAGCCTTCATCCAACTTTTGGTTACGCATACTGACTAACAATGTTCATCTGAAATTAATCCTTCGTATTCATTCTACTATTAAATATTCGGTGTGCTGCTTGTTCAACCAACAGTTTTTGTTGTCTGACATTTTGCAGTTAACTTTGTGGTCACGACGTAATTTTGAATAATTTTATCGGCCAAAGAAATGCATCTGCCAGTCACTGTTCTAGTCGTTTTATCGTCAGCTAATCGCTTTTCGAATAAAGCTTACTTGTGGAAATCATTCGTGAGTTAATATAAAGTAAACATGGATGCGAGTGTGCACATGCAAATTCTTTTCTTTCTTCTGTAAGAAAGCAGATTTTTTCATGCACTAGAACAAACGTCAGCTATACAAAGCAAGTCAGAGTAGCCACATGTAGCATTTCTTAGGAAAACATTTCTCTGGGAAATCAGTAATTCGATCTGGAGTTTTTGTTATAAGCAGTTTCCAAACATAAACGCAAAACAATTTGAGAAACACAGGATATAATTCAATAAATTTTTATCGTTTTTCGGTTGTCGATCTTGTAATAGCAGCGCTAAAATTCAACAGAAACTCTCCTTGATAGTCAGATTTTAACATCGTAGAGTTTATTGAATTTGATTCTCACACGCTAATGTAGACGGTGTGTAAGATGATTGCAGCTAATTGGGTTTTGTAGGGTTTTGTTATTTAGCTAGTCAAGGTGTAGATATTTCCGAAAAGGAATACGTATACGGTTGTGCAACAGTCTATTGACAATTAGTATGATGACTAAAGTAACTTTGAAAGGTATTTCATTGCTTATTTGTTAACAGAAGGATCTATTGATGAGTAGCAGTGGAGGTTGGTTTTTAATATAGATTGAACACCACCCATTACTGGTCGCAGCTGTCGCATTCCCATAGAATTTTCAATCAGCTTCTTTCAAAAAGAAGCATCAGAATCGTGTTTCGGTCCTACTGCAAATGTTGTAATACCACTAATCAAAATACCGCCCAACAAGTCAATGGTTTTTCTGATTTCAACCTGGAGAGAAGTCCTACTCGGTGAGTCATCGATTGGAATTTACAGAACAGTTACTGTCTCCTATCCAGGCGATCGGACAACCTGACCATTACTCAAGAACAAAAATGGTCGAATTTTTGCATACGATCATTGGGTCATGCTTAATGTGAGGTGACATGCGCAGTGGTCAACGTGGTTGCCTCATGAAAGCTTGGATGGAGTTCTAGTTTCGGCAGTGGCAAGGATGTGCACTATTGACAAGCTCTGGTGAGGGCAAAACTCGGGTTTAATGCTTCTGCAGTTCGAAAGGGACCTACTGGAAACTCTATGGGGGTGCAACAGTTGCAATCAATTGTGGGCGACATTCAATCTATATGAAAATGATATACTACAATTGTTCTGTTTTTATGTGTATAGGTCAGAATAAACACGTGTGAAAATAACTCAACTCTCATGTCATGTTATTAAAATAATAAATATCCTTGCTTTGACTGACGGCGGCGTTTCATGACTTTTTTGGTTAGAAAACAGTGGATATCGCTACTGTCGGATTTCAGTATTTTTTTATCATTTGCCATACTTACCTGCCTTGTTATGTTCGAAGTTCCGGTGGTAAGATTATGCAATGTGTGTGATATCTGATTTTCCGCATGATTCATTACAACTCCAAATAAGTCTGGACGGAGATCGCTTTCACCAAGGTTTGATTGGAAGTTTATTGAGCACAAATTGGTCAGAGAAGGCGCAGTCACCTCGTTGTTGGCTGGATTCACTGTCAATCCAGACAGAACAATTGGTGCTACTGGTGTAGTGATATGACAAACAGCCTTTGTCGACAGTAGACTGGGCGATTCTAGTTTCGGTTGAATGACATGCACCATTGAAGGAATCAATCTGCGCGTTCAGTACACCGTTTGTGCCTGTGTGAGTATATGCGTGCGATACAATTTTCTGTGGTTAATCTATTTTCACTAATGGTCGTTAAATTTGATATAAGATTGACAGAAAATAACTTGGTATCCAATAATCCTCTTGTTTCAACACACTGATAGCTTTGTAAAAATGCCTATGTTAATATTTCCCTACTGTTCACCTTCGTATTTTTGTCCTATGTTTGTACGCAAGCTGGGTTGGCAGTTCATCCTATCGCGTCAACATTTGATCACAGAATGACAGAAAGAGAGGACCAATCGGAGCAGTGTACACGGGTGGGATCTCACTTAAATCCATCTCAAAATGGAATACACATTACGTGGGTGTACATTTTCATGTCACTGTTTTGGCACATACCTACATAAACCTAAAAATTGGAGCAAAGTAAAACCAAGGGTTTTTGTTGGCAATGGGCTTTCTGGGAAATACAATATGAAATTCACTTAAACCACATCGACGCTAGTTCACACCTAATTAGTGGACAGTATATTAGTTACTTTCATTCAGTTTCATTAACCCACTTCAGTTACTAAACAGGACTTACCGAGCTACTGACCGGCATGAAAGGAGAGAGTGAAAGAGCACATAGAATTGACAATACAAAAAGTAACGCGTTATAAATAGGAATACAATATGTGCACATAAAACGACTTGAAATGCAGATGAGGAAAAAGTACATTGAACACCTGGGCCTCAGTTTATGAATGTCGTATGAGAGTTTCTAAGTTCCCTCTGGGTATTTATGAAGAACAATGGGTCACATCAAGGTTGCGAACCAAATTACTTTTCTGTAAGTAATCTGTTATTCCTATGAAAGTCTTCAATTAAACTTTATCACGTAAGAAGGAAAGAAATGAAGTTTCATAAACAGCCCCAGCGTGTAGGTGCAGACAACACTGTTGAAGAACTTTACCCGAGGTGGTTGAAACGTTGAGTAATACGAATCGTTCCTAATGTTGAGTTACTTTTAATTCATTTGTTAATAGGTTGTTGTACGTTTTCACGATATCATCACATAACCTGAGCATAACCCACAAATGATGTTGGCTAATGATTTGGTTACAATAATCTGACAACTTCGAAAGTGAACTTGAAGACAGAAATCAACACGGATTTCCGGCCGGAGAATAAGCACTGCTGATGAGCTCTAACAAGAATAAGTTTCAAACCTAATTGGATTTTTCAAAATAGGGAGTATCCAAAAAACCTATTTCAACTCGAGAACTGCAATCAGTTACGGGCATTGCTGAAATACTGGCATCCATATACCTTGCTACCTACTATTAAAATGAGCAGGTGTCAGAGAACATATTGATCCTATCGAGAAAGTAGTCAAATATTTAATAACAATCGGAATATCAGATTGTACAGATTAGCTTAGGAAAATTGTTTCATCTGTGGGAACCGGAAATGACAATCTTTTGTTATTGTTTATATTGTTCATCAGAAATGGAATCTGTCGGAAATGCTTTCTTACAATGCTTTTGAATTTTGTTTCCAGTCCCGTAACTAGTCATCATGTGTATGTATGAGTATGAATATGTATGTATGTATGAGTGAAAATTGGACGATAAACTGTCACAATCCCTCATGATGATTTTTATGAAATGATTCTTGTTAGCATATGCCTATAATTTTGCATACGGAAGAAAATTAACATGTCCTACGCGGTCTTATATTCGTTTTTTTCAGTGAATGAATTCTTTCGGATGTTTGGTGAATATAACGGAAAGGGGACTAAACGTGAATCATAAAATCGAGTTATGAGATAGTTGTCAGTGCATCGATATCAGCATCGGAAACACATAGAGGCAACCTTCTAAAATACGTACACCTGCTAACCTGTGGAAGTTGATTGGAAAAGATACTCAGAACAATTATATTGCATGTTGTCTTCAATGTAGTTGCTGATAAAACCGAGTCTTAATACGTTACGTCGATTTAACTGTGATCATATTTTGACAGTGTAGTGTAAATTGTATAGATTTCAATCATGAGATCAATCTATCTGCAAAATAAAGCGCTTTTCTGTAACCCAATTCTATTCAAACACCAGTAAAGCATCCGGTCATTTTAATGTAAACATTTGTCAATAGACGGCTTTTTGTGGATAAGAGTCTGTCGGTATTGTTCTGGTCATCTTTAAAGCAATCTGAACCTGACAAATTTATGAGCACTGGTTGTGCCGGCAATCTCGCTAAACAAGTTTTATACACATGTCCTGAATTTATTAAGGTAGGCTAAACATGCCTCCCCGTTTTTTTCAAATGTAAACATAATATATGGTTGAATACAGTGAACAAGTTCAAAAGATGAACAGTTTCACCCAATCTTTTTAAATTATTTTTTCTTTCCATTAATTGTCATATTTGCACAAGTTATACACAAAACTTAAATCACTTGGCAATAGGATTTCTCCATCTCGTTTACATACTGAGATGATTAGTTTGTTATAACTAAATTTATGGCGTATATTCATGAGTTCACAGTTTCACTTTGGATGGCATGCAATTTACTCCTGGGCTATTGATTGAAACTTGTAATACTTTCCTGTCGTTCTTCGATTGTTGATTACGCATTCGGCTCGGATCCGAATCAATGACTTGGGGGTTTATAGCAAAAACATGGCAACCAGTGTAAGTGGCAGTAGATTTTAACAGGGGCTAAACTGGTGTTTAACCAGTTGGACTGTTATGCATCAGCTATAATTTCATTTATAACTCCGATTAGTTAAGGCTATCATTACTTAAACGGACGGTTTATTATGGTGATAATTATGTGGTTTCCATAAAAAAATGAAATGTTCGACATCTTGGAAGGTTTGAAAGAGGATTACATCAACCATCTATCGGGTGCTATGGGCTAAAGTTAGCAGTGATCAGCAAGTTTACGACTAACAAAAAATTCTCACAATGTGCTGTACACTAAATGATTGATAGATTCAAAACCTGTACCGTAGACTTAAAGGATATATCAGGTGACCTCTTTATTGCTTCAGCGACCGCTGAAAACAATGATTTTTCGTTTGAAAAAACATCGAACATTGCCATGTTTGTGCAAATAAATACGGCCAATTATCATTGAAAAGGTTAAAACTTGATGTTGAAGATTTTTAATTCCGCAAATGAGATTTTTAACAAAACCAGGCGTATCAACTTTGGGCCCGATAATTTGTGCGCTACTCGAAAATGTTTCTATAATTATCTGGTTAGTACTGTCACGTAGTGGCCAGAATGAGCATGCAAGGTATGCTCACCACTTGAAGTTGATTAAACTCAGAGAAAAGTAAAAATGAGACAATAATTATTTATCTAGTTAGGTCATACAAACCTATTCGGGGCAACACATCTAACAACAACTATGAACTCTATCAGGCATACGAAGCGCATTTGTCAGTCTAGTTCTCGGCAAACTGAAGGTTTTGTTCAGCACCACTGTTTTTTTGTACACACAAGCCAATCATTGCAGTTTACTTGTTGGCAGGTAGTAATTATATACAACTGTTTGTTTTTGTGTGAATCAGATGAAAGTCAGCAAACTATTACTAACCCACAAAATTTGAAACTTTATTATGTGGGTTATTCGTATAAACAAAGTTAGATTCTCCAAATATCGGCACTTAAATCATAATTTATAAGTCAACAGCTTGTTTCATGCTATTGTGACTATTACAGCTAAATAATCATTTGATTGTCCATGTGGGCATGCTGCGTACACCTCCTGGAACAACTCACTAAAAACCTTGTGTGAATTACGAACGCTAGAATATCGACCGACTTAAACTGTACGATAAAACAGTTTATCAGTAGAAGTTAATACCGTTTTACTAAATCTGGTGTTGCAAATTTATTAAAGAGCTATTCTTTATTTCACATACTGCTGCAATATGATTTAAACTGCTTCTCACCTAACCTATTCATACTAGGCTCTATGTTTCGGTTTGCAGTTTAACTTGTAATGTTACTTGGCCGAATATGAATTTAATCTACTAAAAACGTTACCCTTCCACATTGTGAATTCCTGATGTAAACGCATTGCTCTGTTGACCTTAGCAAGTTAATGAAATTGCTGAGTGTGCACGTTCTCAAATGTCAACTTGATACTGCATATTTTGCAGTTGCCGGCTGTAAACAGCTCAGCTGATAACCTGATTACAATGGAAAACTGATGATGGGTTTGGCTGAGGTCATTTGGGTGAACTTGTTCCTCAATTCTGTTTGTCACTGTTCTAATGATAGATGGGAACTTTGCGGGTCACCTGTATGAAAATCTGACTCGATCCAATAAATGTAGGTCTAACAAAGAATTTTGATTGCGTTTTATTTTGTGTAATTATATGCAAATTCAGTTGGTAAATAAATCACCTTATAAACGCTATCATCATTATCATTCACGTGTGCACATACTAGTTTGATGTTTGGTGTCTAATATCTTCTCGAAAATTAACTGGATCACCCGTTAAGGCAATTCTTTGAGAAATATTACTGTTAGAATTATTTTCTTAGTAACCTAACATAAACCGTTCATTCGAAAGAAGTTTTAAGCAATTGTTCACGTGCACACCACGGATCATACTGTCTAAAGCTCTACAGCCAAGGATACGCGCCAAAATTAAATACATAGTAAATGTTTGCAATGGTTCAATTTCCCACTTATCAGAATAGAACGGAACATCAGAGATCCACATGTGATTTTTTATAGGGCAAGGCGATATGCGGTAAGCTAACACTTTGTAAACAGCACCTAGACTCAGTTTCTAATAGTTAACGAGGCAAAATGTTTTTGTTAAGGGTGTTTCGGTGTCCTACTTCAAAACAGATTATCATGACAGACAAAACTATGTTGTAATTTTATACTGATTATTTCCGAATATTAACACCTTGAAGTTTCATTTTTGGGACTCATTTAAAATGTGGCGCGATCTAGGAGCTAAGCTATCGATTCAGTAAAGTTTCTTTATGGGATTGCTGAGGATATAGATCATGTCATAAAGATAGTCAGGTTCAGTTTGCACTACGCGATTAGAGCGGATTAGATGTAAAACAACACGACAGTTGTAGTCGATTCGCAGGAGGGTTAGCGACATGTGCTTAGTTGTCGATGTTTATCGCCGTGATAACCCTAAGTCACTACCTGTTACCTGACGGTTTGTCAGTTTCTCTGCAAGCTTATGCGTTTCTCACAGCATCTGCTGACCACATAACGTGTCCCTGGCATAGAGACAAAACAAAATGATCAACATCTGGTTGCATTCACGAGAACAAAGTGCCTGTTTAGGCGTTTTAATTTGCTGCTTCTTCAAACGTTTGACGATTATCATGGCGACTTTTGTTTAGTGAGTGATAATAGATCCTGTGATGTGTTGTACTTTTGTGTCACCACCAATTGACAAATGGCAATCTCATATGTCAAATATTTTACAGCTCCCTAGTCCCAGGACCCAGCTGACCAAAGTATTTAAAACTACATCATCAGGCTATAGGTTTGTACGGCTGAGCATTTTAGAATGAACAGCCCATGCTATGAAACAGTGTGAACATCAACGAAAGTTTTAAGGTTGCACCTACCATTCGTAATGTGAAATGTCTGATTATTCTGGAACACAATATTGTGGTCAGATATTCACGTGACTCGAACCAGTGGCGACGCAATCGAGTGACATTAGTTCACGTTCTCAGCTAGTTTGCTTGAAGCCAATACCGAGATTAAGCTACCAACATCCCTTTTGACAGATGCCCAACACCATTTTTGTTTCGCGTTTCCCTCAGTCTAATTTCTCGAGATAAAATCATATTTAAATTCATCGCCAACTATTGTTCCTTGTCGGTCAAAGTAAACACAACCGTTGAATTTCTCGTTTTGTACGTTAACAAATTTGGTTATATCTCCCAATAATGCAATCACTTTACTCAAGTAATCCACTTTATCTGAGATGGGAATTCCAACGCCTTTGTCAGGCCTGGAGATTACTATATTCTCATTCTATCCTAGCGATTTCAGTGAGGTCACCTGTTCCCTGGTCAGTAGGTTTCTAGTCAGACAGAACGACAGTTATTTATAATTCACTAGCAAAAGCACTTAGATGTATGAAGCAGATGGTCCTGATAGATTCTGCAACTTTTGAAAGAATTAGACCAGTAGGTACTGTAATTCCTAGACTCTACGGTTTACCCGAGGTACATAAAAACGGTGTACCACTACGACCGACTTTAGATATGTGCAATTCTCCGTACCACGCAATGGCAAAATGGCTCGCCACGTTGGTAAAGCCAGTTAGGAAAAAACTAGTCATTCATAGCTTGAGGGATTCCTTCGAATTTGATGAAACATTTATTCTCGCTTGACGTCACATCTCTCTCCCCCAATATCCCTGCACTCAATGAAACGATTGAGTTTCTTGGGGAGTAGTTTGAAAGTAATGATATCAACGTGGGAATACCGGTAGGATAACCAAAGTAGTTACTATATCGCTGCACATGCAAAGTTTAGTTTAAGTTCTCCGACAAGTTATACTCTCAAAAGGACGGGGTAGCAACGGGGTTGCCACCAGGCCCGTTGTTAGTTGATATGTTTATGGCAAATCTGGAACGTAGTTCATTAGCTAATCAAATGAAATCAGCCACTCTTTCCAAGCGTTATGTAGACGACGTCATCTGTGTGGCAGACGAATCTAAAAGCCTTAGTGAGATACTAATTCATTTCAACTCTGTACACACAAACATTCATTTAACCCTAGAACTTGAATCATCTGCAGGTATAGCGTTTCTAGTCAGGCTTATGTCTCGTCGCGAGGATGGAACGATACAACGGAAGGTTTATTGTAACGTAACTTCGACGGGCCTGTATATAAACTTCAATAGTTTTGTACCATTAAGACAAAAGGGGAGTCTATTCCGGTATCTGATAGACAAAGGTACAGAAATATGTTCAAGCGAGAGCACTGAAGAGGAAAGACAGTTTTTATTTAGTACACTCGTTAAAAATGGCTACCAGAGCAGTTTATTCATGAAAATGTGTTAATAAGCGCTAAGATAGACAAACTACAAACTGCAGACAAAAAGTTTGTTTATACTTCCCTGCCCTTCAAGGTAGATAGTGTCGCTGAAACCGTGACCAAGAAGCTTAATGTAACAATCAATAAAACATATTTCGCAGCTCAACTACGCGCTCAGTCTACCTCCAAACCACTATTGCGCTCTCAGATGAAAGAAATATTGCCGGTTCATGCCGCCTCTCTTTGTGTTTACGGCTTCGTATGTTCCTGTGGAGCAAGCTGCAAAGGCCGCACAACAAGGCGATTATCCGAACGCATTTGGGAGTACCCACTGGTGTGATTAACGCAAGGATCGACAAGGTCCTGTTTGTCCGCGGTCGCTACGCACTTGATTGAATCAAGCCACCTGATCAATCAGGCGGATTCGTTCAAGCCAATCTATCGAATATATGGGATACAGCCGAAACAAGTCAAAGGTCGCATACTGGCAATTGCACAGGCTTTTGCAATTCACCTATACTCACCACCACTGTGCGTTCAAAAACGGCTAGTCAAAACGTTGAACCTTCGGTTGCCATGTACCCAAATCCAAGAAAGAATGATGACACAGATGTAATACATCTCTCGCAGACTTTGCACAACTCACGTGGTCATTCTTATGTAGTTAATTCTCATGAATCAAACCGGATAGAAGCTGTTGACTGACATCTTTCGGTTCAGTGATATGTTATCTAACACCCCCATCGAACCCATGTAACTGTGTCGTATTTAGCCTGATGACGAAGCACCTAAAACGATCTTGTTTTCCACGCGTTTCTTCTCATGTCCAAATGTACTCACCTGTTACTGTTACAAAATACTTCTGTGTACATTTATTTCCGTGACTTCACAAACCGTATCATTTCACGTTAGGTATACGATCGAAAGAAGTTATATTTGGGCAATAGAAATTGCTGAAGTCTGATATCTACTCTAATTTTTAGTGTGTATACCTCATGCAGGGGAACACGTTGAGCAAACAAACCAGTCATTTGGTGTCATTGGAGCACAAGGCTGAAAGTACTCATTCGCTGCCTGTATACTACTATGTAATGACAAATCTGGTAGTTTACCAAAATGCATAGGTGAAACACATACTATTGTAGTGACTACAAACGACACTTGGTCAGCGAAGCTGTTTATTGCATGAAACATCTTACGACTATGTGTGAAAAACTTAGAACAACGAACACTTACACCCATTTGGATGGCCGACGGGTATGCGCACACATTGAGCAGCAGTGCGTTGTCACTTGCCTTAGTGACACGTCCCCTTTAATGCACACACATGGTTCCAATAGTCACTTATGGTCCCTCGTATTCCTGTTGTTCAGATCTGTACGCACTACAATACTCGAAAACAAAGCTGTTTGTCACGCAAAACTATAGAGGCTGAACTCCTGAGTAGTATATTACGATCAACCACACAACATAAAAAGCGGTGGATGTTATCAATCTAGGCTTGATCAACAGTCATTTGAGTTGTAACCAGTAACTACTTCAAGTTGAAGCACCGAATGTTTGATAGCGGAACACACTACAGTCTAACCATTTTGTCCATTTTCTTAGGTTCAATGAAAGTTTTTCGGACGGATCTACTTAGCAAGATATGTTTCGCGTATTTTATCGATTCCGGATGTCATCAAATGTGTTTATGTGAATGCCGCAATCTTCAGTCGTACACTTTGAACAGATTGCAGTAATCTGAGGGCTGACATTTATTGCATTCTATTTGAAGCAACAAACATTGATATGAAATTTTTAGGAGGCATTTTCATGAAATTACATCCATCAGATAAAGTTAACACATCTTGAGGACACAAGGAGCAAAACAAGATGAAAAAAGGCTCTGTTTTTCACACAATTTTAAGTATTCTAAAAACTTGTTTTTAACTGTAAACTTCAAGAATTGCAACGCAGTTTATAAGCTATAGGTTAAATAAGCCACACAACTATTGGCCTTCAGTTAGTAACTCAGATAAATTCGTTTATTACAAACAGCTCTGTTTAGGTCTCCATGAATAGGAACTTAGAACTGAATACATGGCAATTGAAGACGTAGTTCTAAGCTTTATGAGAGCGCTATAACATTACAACAGTAGAATTAGTCATCTGTTCAACAGTCCTAGAAAAATTGAGAGACGAAGCACAATCAGTGCGTAGGTATTTGATAAGGCAAGATTTATAAAATTTTGTTTTACAGGAAG
The DNA here is from genome assembly GCA_014338405.1 of Paragonimus skrjabini miyazakii. Classification (NCBI taxonomy): domain Eukaryota; kingdom Metazoa; phylum Platyhelminthes; class Trematoda; order Plagiorchiida; family Troglotrematidae; genus Paragonimus; species Paragonimus skrjabini miyazakii. The sequence continues at coordinate 137,561 of JTDE01000012.1, forward strand.
AAATAAATCTCTTAGCTTCTTTCTACTTTACGCAGAATCGCCTACGTCGAGAATAACGGCAGAGAATAATAGACACGGTGAATTGAATTGAAACTTCCAACGAAGCAATACTGAGAGTATCTTGGACTGGTTTTGGTAAGTAGTTGGTAGGTACGGGACAATTGCCTATATTTATATGTGTGCGTCCGTACTAAAATCCAGAGCCTGTAAATGTATGACCTCAATAATATGTGGAAACACAAATTGCAATCTGATTGGTGAAATACTGATCAAAGAACTTGGTGAATATCGAAAGGTCTAACACTAGAACTGTACCTCCTCGTCCTGATGTGATACCACAAAGCGACGTTGGATTGGTTCGTTGTTAGATTGTCTGTTTTGTCACAGTTTGGATGAGTGGTGAATCGAATAGATTTTGAACACAACAATATAAAATTGTTCCATCTATTATGAGCAACAAAATGTTATGTCAATGATTGTGACGATATACTCTGACAGTACAAAATTTTTATACTTCCTCAACCTGCACCATTGGTGAAGTAATCTGTTTCAAGTGATGCAAATATGTTTGCTAGACATTTGGTTTTTCACAAACCTTCTCAGATAACTGTACCTTTAAACGTTGTTTTGCTGTCAACTACTTTCTTGGGGTAAATTGCAACAGTTAGAGGTGCACAGTATTAACTATGACAGATATCAAGCAAGTAATGTTTTAGGCTCATTCCTCGGTGTGTCTGTAACAACCTCACTTTATTATACCCAGCTTCAACGTTTTAACCAGTGAACAATCCTAAATTTTGACATAATACAACCTGTCTTTTGTGTGGAGCGGTCTCACAATCGTGTTTTTCCATAGTTACAAAGGTGTGACCACGTTGCTCATCATTCACCTATCTGAGTGAATCTGTTTATTGGTAGCGGTTAATGAATGGAAAATGTGATCATAACGACTAGTTTGTCACTGTAGGTGCCTACATTTTCTGGTCATTCTTCTCCATAAAATGAAACGGTGAATTCTTTTGCGCAATAAATTGGTTTTTTGATTAAATACTTTTGCGTACAGAAATTCAATGCTTCAAGATGCTCTGTTTTTATCTGTTTATTTGCGTGTAATCGTTTTATCTTCAATCCTGAGTTTATCTTATGATGGTATATTTTCTAGCCAATATATTGGCGACACATACCAAACAGTGGGTCAAAACTGATCCCTGATTATATGTACTGTGTCGAGCTTAAGAGAAGAGATTCATTATGAATAGATCTAGATGCCAACTGGAACAGAATCCGTCAACACCTACAACAACCTCTGATGAATCCGACGGTTTTGATAAGGTACATCAGTTAGCAACAGGTGCTTAACGGCAGTCGGCAGGGTCAACTTTTCGGCAACTTTCGGAAAACGTTCTATACGAGTCGACACTTAAATTATATAGCCGGGTGACGCAGACTATAATGCGAGTGCAATACATATAATTTTCTGCGTGTGGCTGGAGAATGGAAACAGCAGGATGTTTGGAGTCACAAACAATGAGCTCAGCGAAACTCATGTAAAGCAGGATTGTTTTAACTTAGAGCACGTTAGTCTGATTGCATGGTGCTCTGAACTACTTGACTCATAAACAGTCTGTAGGAGAGTAAACACTGACGCTGTGCAAAAGGGTTATCTTTGGCCTTGAAATGTTCTGGAAAATGAGGTTGGGCTTTAAAGTGTTCGAACTTTCGAAGTGTTATGTTCTGATAACAAAAACTACTTTGAAATATTAAGTGCACGTATGTTCGTATTAATTTGCTTGTCCATTTCACGAGGTTTTGTTTTCCCCGTCAAGTTCAGTTTCGTTCACGTATAGTCATAAGTTAGATTAAGGTCAGCAGTATTATCAGCAAACTAGTAAGCCTAACTTTACTGTATGTCTATAAGCCTGTTATGTTAGAGTATTTGTTTTCATCATTGAAGGATTGTATTTTAACCAGTAATCTGTCGTTCAAAAAAACGTCGCAACGTTCGAATGTCTACACAATTTATTATGTAAAACATTCCATTTTCAAATTGCTTATCGGAGTGGATGTATTGTCTGCTCGTTCAATCCACTATGACACCTGCTGCGTATGTCAATAAGCTGTCGGCCAGACTTCCTGGAAAAAATATATTCTGTTGTAATAGAAAGTTGAAAAACGTAAACTATACTTCTATTGGTGCTCAATAAAGTACGCCGTGGTTCAGTCTAAATCTGACAGCGCTTCATTTGCATGGTTGAACTCAGTCAGAACTGTCAACATAGACTATTTTTACGCATCAAAACTTTGTGTTGACTTTGAATAAACTTTGCCTTTTTTCTAATTACAAACATAGAGTGCACAGGATTTCACAAAGTAATTTTTCAAACTATCACAATTCTAACCTATTAAATGATCTAGGATTCGAGGTCAAAATCAGAAACAGCTTTTATTTATCACTGTAACACTATTATGTGAGCGAATCAAATAAACGTATTGTTCGATAACTAGATTTTGCTTATGTCTGGTACCAATAGCATCCATTGAAGTAGTTTACAGATTTTTCGATTTTGTTTAGTCTGATCAACATTGAAAAGTCAGGAGATTAAAACACCGACCCGTACGTCTGAGCCAGAAAGATAGGTCAACAAACATTGGTAGTCCAAACACTCATTTGCCAAACCATGTTGTCCAGGTTATCGGCGTTACAGGATGGTAGGTAAATTAATATATTTATATGACGCAATTTCTTTGCTCAAAGATGAAAACTGATCTTCCGATTGTCACTTAGCACGTTGCCTAACAAGCAAGGGCTGGGAGAGTTTTTGAAGAAGATTGACTTCGGTGGCCACCAGCGTTCGTAGTGTCGATGAGATTCAACAGAGATAAAATAACTGACCATTATTTTACTAGTGATTATTGGGACCGACTGTTTTGCAAAATCATCCCTCAGCTGCTTCTGTTATCAGGATGAAGGCTCGATATTTGACCGCCTAGCCGTAAAAAACTCAAGTTTCAGCCTTTCACAAAACGCAGTACATAAGCCAAAATAGCACGATTCATGCAACAAAACACATCGGTTTTTCCGTATTGGTTATGGTTACATAAAACCTGGAGACTCATTTTCTTATGGTTTACTGAAAACTATAAACTACTCATCATTAATGTAGGATATCCGCACCAAATTTAGTACGAATGAAGTCAAACAGTTTGGGCGTCGTGTTTAACATGTTATTGATAAATGGATTAAGAATAACACAACGTTACGAGCAAGTTGTAATACTCTACGTTTCAACCACCTCGGGTGGCCTTCCTCAGGAGTGTTGTAATCGAAATCACATTAACAAAGGAACAGAGGTCATGGGATTTGTCGTGGTTAGGTCATTCTGTATTGCGTCTGAACTGATTGG
>JTDE01000012.1:144432-188873 GCA_014338405.1 Paragonimus skrjabini miyazakii
CGTGTTTACCACTGCGTTATTGACCTCACGTTAGGCATGTCCGTGGTTCAAGTCCCGGCAGTGGCGATGATATGCACTACTGACGAGCTCTAATGAGAGCGAAACCCGAGTCTAGTGCTTCTTTTCGAAAGGGGCCGACTGGAAAGTCTATGGGGATGCGACAGCTGCGATCAATTGTGGGTGATGTTCAACTTGAAAAATATAATGGATTATCCCAAATAACTGAAATACTCAAATTGGATTCAAACATAGTCGTTTTCACACCCCTGAACTGGTTGTAATTAATCAATACAGCCATTTAACTTTTCCTATTTAGTGTAGTTACGAAGTAGAAGTGAATGACCTCTAATTCGTTTGTGGCAGATGTTTGGGACGGTAAATTACGATTATGTCCACTGTCAACAAACTCCTAACTCAGCTAGTCGACCAAATGATGCGGCTTTCAGATTTAGGGTTACTCCTTTTAAATACACTCTAGAATTTTGAGAGCTACGTTACGTCATTTCAGTCCATCGAAACAACAAGTAGACAAACATCGTGAGACGCCACATACTTAAAACAAACAGAAGATTTAGTAGGGCGCAAAGCTACAAAAGGTCGTCAGAACGTTGTTACCGTAGGGATTGAGTTACATGAATTATCAAATATTGCGCATACAGTCCTGATTGTCTTCGTTTACTCGACACGGACTCAGTAATGCCCAAAAACCAAGATTTGTGTTTCGCTTCAATTCTTTGACCGTGTCAGGTTCTTCCTATTTTTCAACCTCATGAATTCCTCATAATCAGGCTTGTCTTTTACTTGCGAAGGTGTGCAAAACATTACGCTGACATTTCTGGACGTTTTAATTTCTAGCCATCCCTCTAACACGCTGGGGATGTTTGGCTTATTACATGTGTATTTGATGGGTCAATACCGCCAGTTCTGTAGCCTGCACCTATTGTCTACTAGTAAGGTCTAGTTAAAACTTTGTTTGAAAACAGCCGTTGAATTTGAAAAGGTGACTGTCTGACACAAGAAGTCATGACAACCAAGAAAAACCTGCAACCGATGCAACGTAAAAATGGGTGTGTTCATCAGATTCCTGTTCAAATGGGATCAAATAGTCACTGTAGTTTGGCATCAGATTTAGTTAGCCGTGAACTTGCAAACCTCTTGCGATGAACTGGTATCTCCGGTTATCACCTCTGGAAGTTAAGTGTGGAGACGTTAGATTGGGCAGAACACTGTCCCACGAGTCACTTACCAGTGCATTTGTAGTCTCAGTGACAGTTGTATTGGCAGGCCAATCCGGTGATTATGTCAACGACTGACTGAACACTTACATGAGTGCCTGGTTCCGTGTACCAAATGAACATACCGTCATACAAGTGATCAGGTACTAAACCTGGCATCGTCAGCTATCAAGCTTGTCAAGAAGAGAGGTTACAATGCCAAAACAATCAATTCGCATACATTGTTGGAAAAACGAAGAAAACCAGAACTCTGCGCGCAAAATGTGATGATTCAAGCCATCCACTTCTCGTGGTAACTGCCTTCCGACATTGATTTTATTGTTTTGTTTTCGAGAGCCTTGTTATATATTCTGTGTGCTTTAAACTTGCAAATAACGAGATAAATCCACATATCAAAAGTCAACAGCGTTTATTTTCACACGGTTTTAACAAGCGTAATGAGTTACTTAAGATTTGATGGAATACTTTCCATCCGTTGTTTACATCTCCAGAAGAGTGAAGCGTAAATATCTTTTGGCGATGCAAAGAACTTTTAACAGGAATGCCCCTTACTTTCAATTAAAGACATTGTAGAAATGCTGCTTAGACTCTTTACGTTTTGAGTAAATTTAGCTCAGAAAAAACGCATCACCAGAGGCAAACGAGCTTTAAACTAACGTTTCCATAAACTTTAGTTATAATACTCATAACAATGTGTGTCCGTCATCTAATATTAATCCTCCCCTCGGGTTGTCCTTTGTTTGCTGCCGTCCTTCTGGCAAAAATAATCGTTTAGTTTTTCAGCAAACGTCTCCAGCTACTAAATACCTCATGATATTTGATCATACATAAATGTCAATATCATTGCACTGTGATACTTCATCTTACGTGAGGAAATATGAAATTGTGATTTTTCTAATATTGCAGCAGCTAATCGTAAGTATTTAAGTATTACTGTGTCCATACTACGTACGTTTTTCATACATTATGATAATGCATGCTAGTATTTCTGTTTCCAAAATTTGGGACGTTACTGCTTTCATAAATATAGCTGTTCTGACTTTGTTAACTATCAGCTTCATGGTAATTTACGGTTACAGTTTGCATTGCGTTCTCATTCGTGACGGTCGATTTACAAGCATCAGGTTGATTAGCTCCGGAAAAGCAAACCTGTCAGTTTCTAGTCGTCCCGTCGTTGTTTCCATCAAATTAATGGATGTTTTGTCCAGAAAGCAAACTGACAAATGTTATTCTACGACAGTTAAGTTTATTTGCTTCTTGCAACAATTGATTCATTAGATTTCCTGCCTCAATTTGGTTAATCAAACAGGAATTGTGCAATTCAACATATTAGCTGCACTTTGACGGTCAAATGCATACGATAAGAACCATTCTCCGGTGAATTTTTGGGCAAATCTGAACAGACTGTCAACATCAAACAGATCTGTTGGTTTTGCCCTATGACATTTAAGAACGAGATTTATGTGCTGCATTTAAATAAAAACCAGCTAAATCTTTTGAGCAACTTTTGTGGATTTCAGTGTGTTTAACATGGCAAGCACCATTTACCAAAACTTATGTAGTAAGCTGAAGTTTAGAATTTATTCTGTGGTATATAAAAAGCAATAAAATAAATATCATCCTACGCTTGGTTGCGAGTTTTCTGGATCGTTTTTCAGCTTTGTTTAAATTTTGCAAACGCATTTCTCCAAAATTCAGTTTGGATAGTAGTTGTCATCTTAAGGTTTCAATATGTAATGCAGAACATTTGGCCGTAACGTAAGTGGAGGGCTATTATTGTCACAGTTATAAAACACAACCAACTTTTTAGACACCACAGTTTCTTGAATACACACTACATTTTTTCGTCTGAATGGTCTTCCTCTCTCAGTAGTTCAGGTAGGTTTGACTAACTGAACAACTGTGTGAAAATAGACTTCATCTGAAAAGCAAAAATGTGATTGTGAATATGCGAAACGTAAACACTATGATTCTGTTCATACAAAATTCATTCTACCGAGTGCATTTTCTTGTTGTCTTGGTGCATCGGTTGATGTGTTACAACAAACCAAAGAGTAGTCGGTTCATAGGTGTAAATACTTATCGAAAGTATTTCACATTAGACGTAACCAGCAATTATTCTTCTCTTATACTTAGTGAACTGAAACATAATCCCATCAGTTCTGATCAAACTAGCACGGGTTAACGTGTCGAACATACTAACCGTCCAGATATTTTCTCGTTCAGCCTGTTTACTCACTCACATTTGCAATCAATAAACAAATGTCAGTGAACCTGTCAAGTAGTCAAAAGATTTTCAGACTCTAATTGATTGTGGAACTCATCTAATTTTATGTTTCTCCTAAAGGACTGAGTATCTCTACGATCCCCTTCAAGTCAATTATTGAAACATTCTCATTAATCGATTCTTCGGTTGTCATTAAACGTGCTCAGAGTACTAAATTGACCGCTTTCAAGAAATAAGCTATTTCGTTAAATAGACAGTCGAAAATGATTACACGAATGATATTTTGGTTGATTATTTAACGAGTGGGGTATACCCTACGTTTGTTGAACACCTGGTTATAAGTATTCAGATGGTCTACCCAGTTAGTAAACATTTTTTTAAAGCCCAGTCAGTGCTTTACGAATTAACTTGTACATTGAATTCCACTCATAATTAATCGCTGTTTTTGCAATCAGATGGATGTTTGAACAGGCATCTTTCGTAACGAAGCCCCTGAATCAGCCAACATGTTACCAATCCAAGTACTGGAGTGAACTAAAATTAATTTACAAACGTATGTTTGGCTTTTGAGAAATAAAACTTTGACCGTCTACACGGTGAGATCATTGGAACACTGTTAAACTGGAATGTCTCACAGGACCAAGGATCTGAACTCAACTCTTCGAAGTAGCTAGAGTGTGCACAACTAATGTGTTTGGACAAGAAGCAAATTCCAGTTCAAGGCTGTTTACAGAAACGTTTGGATTGAAGTAACCATATGAATGAAAACATTACAATCAACTTTGGTAGACACGTTGAGTACTCGTTAAACCTCCGACGAGTTGCAGTAATCAGTTTTATTTTACCGAAAGGATGGCAAGTCACATGAACGACAACAATAAGGTATTGCATTATTTCGAAAAACAAAAATAAGCGTCTGTGGAAAAACAGAAGGTAGTCGACTACTGTGCCGAGAGAATGTTTTGATGGGTCTCTTATCATTTTTTATGGAACACTACGACAGTGCAAGGGATATTGAGCGGACTGTACTGTTATATATAGTACCAGGTGTGTTAATCAATTATTTAGTGAATCTCCTTTCTATATGGTGGGTTGAAAAATCTAAATGCACTTAATGACAAACATCAACGGTAACATAGTTCCCAAAAGTTTAAATGTCGCTAAAACTCTGCTAAAATGTGTTGAATAAAAGATTAGCGTTTATCACTGTCAATCATTGGGATAAATTTTGTAGATCGTACTAAGACTATCTATTTTTTCAAAATTGCAGGCAGCTGGTAATGCATATGTGATGGAACACAAGCTAACATAGGTTTCATAATCAGTTTTTAAGTGCATGAAAATGATATCAGATAACTTCCATAAATTCCCCTACAAAAAACAGGTTCAGATATTACTTACCTTTGAAAAACTGCCAGAGTGTCACGCTGTACAAGACTAGGGTTTTCTAGTATACTTTCCTAACAGCACATATTATTCCAAAGTTTGTAACCCCTTTGCATCTTAATTTCACGCATCTGCATTTTTTTCGCGCAAACTAGCTTCCGGTCAAATTTTTACTTTTTCTGCTCTACTTCTGTGTTTCGTGTGAGTGAATGCCTCGGGCTGCTTGTTTTATTGTTCATCACTCAGTTAAAAATATCTCGATATAAATCGATTTCATTATTGATTTTTAACTATACATAACGTCAATATTCACATTCGAAAGAGTGCATTTAGTTCCTTAGGTAAGAGAAGGCCTAGGTAAATCATAAATTTGATATTCTACACAGAAAGTGATTGCATGTATAAGTGTATTCACATAATGATCCCAAACATCAAACGGATGGGATACTAAATACCTGACAGTGAAAAATAACAAAAAGCAGTAAGCTGTGAGTCACGCAAGGTGTTGCTGTCTTTAGCAAAATTCAACGTTTTGGTACAAAGTTATGTAAACGAATGCAGGAAAATTGACTTCTTTGGTTGTTGACTTTTGAACAGAGAGGCGTAATCGACCAAAAAGCTTGCAACAAAGTCATTCGTGAATATTATAGAAGGTGGTTGAGAATAATTATTAATAATCATGATGACTACCTCATTTGAAGTTTGTATAATGTGAATTTTCTGATTTGAATCGCTTGATGAAGGATCTCCGAGAAAGTCGAAACTTTGAGAAATCGATAACTCTTTTGACTTTAACTCGTTGAAGCTTGATCAAGAATTTACTTGATCATGAAGTCATTTTTGCAAAAGTCATTACCAGTACTAAACTATCGCTAGAAGACTAATTGTACACAGCCTATAAAGTGATACCACCGCAGTTGGAGAGACGGTTATGATAATATTTACTAGTTACTAGATCCTTCATAATGAGACCAACAAACACAATTGCGAAAGTGTTACAACGTTTTCGACACAGCGAATCACTTACCAGCTAGCAAGCAACGTTTATTACAAGAACGGCATATTCTTCTGTGCTATTTTACAACTGGGCAATATCACCTCACGGTGAGTGAGACATAAGTATTTCTGATAAGTAATTTGGCAGATTTGATAATTTAGAAGAGATCCATTTGCGAAAAGTCTGGACTTTGGCTGGATTCAAATCAGCGACAGAAACACCATGCCCAAACGCGGCAAGCAGCCTACCAGCTGAGCTACGGAGCCACGCCGGAAGCTCAGAAATTTCTCATTCGGACCTAGTTACCCACCCAACCAACTGTGTCATATGGAATCCACATAATGATCCAGCCGATTGACTGCCCAAGCAGTGGTGGCGTTCGTGGATACCAGCGTGAACTGATCGAGAAATCCTGCTTGGGCAGTCAATCGGCTGAATCATTTGGTGGATTCCATATAACATAGTTGGTTGGGTGGGTAACTAGGTCCGAATGAGAAATTTCTGAGCTCCCGGCGTGGCTTTGTAGCTCAGCTGGTAGAGCGCTTGCCGCGTTTGGGCATGGTGTTTTTGTCGCTGGTTCGAATCCATCCGAAGTCCAGATTTTTTCCAAATGGATCTTTTCTAAAATACTTATTTCTGTTTGATATGGCCAGTCAACGTCAGCGATATATGGCACGTCAAGTACACTGTCAAATAACGTGAACGCTTCATTACTTGTGATCACATTCAACTGGTGATGCTGCCAAAAAGCTAAAGTACAAAAATCTAGAGTAGACCAGGAGAACAAAAACAATCCTTTGGCATCAAAAATGATGGTCGGCGTCTTTGCGCAACAAACTAGAATTGCTCACGGAAATTCCAGCATAAACCTCTGCATTTGATTAGAAAATCAACAAACAAAACAGGCTCACCTTGGTTGGTATTTTTACAAGTACGAGAATCGCATGATTACAATCGACCTGATTTTAGAACTGCTCTGAAAATGTATTTTCTCTTAATCACAATGAGTCTCTAACTTCATTGGATCATGGGGAGTCCTAAAACTGTGTGCGAGTCGGTTATTCTGAAGAGATTAACTAATCTATATGTTCACAACATGTAAACAATTTTCAGCTCAGTCTGTACATTTGTTTGCAAGATGCACTTGCATATGTTCTTTGTAACTGAGCACAAATTAGAAACGATGAGAGCTGATAAATGTCTGAACAAGTCCAAAGGAATATTAACAACAAATGGAAAATTTTAAATGCAGGGTAGAGGAAGCCACATGTGATTAATTAAATGCTTTCACATAAAAATTATTCATGTGATTTAAAAAAATATTTAGTTGTGTGCAATTTAACGAAATTTATTGGAAATAGATAGATAGAATTTAGTTACACTAGAATCAACCTCTGCTTCTTAGACAGAACCCTTTGCAACTTAGCAGTAAATTCGAAATTCACGACTAGCCAATTTAAATCCACGTGTGTTCGCTGATAATAGACCCCCAAATCAACAGTCAGTATTGAAAAAAATTGGTTCTATTTTTCCAACTAATTACTTTGGACCTCTCAAGATTATAAAAAAGGCTTTTATTACCTCGGTTTTATTCTACTGTCTCCAATGCAACTGCTCAAATGTTGACAGCTTGACGTTTGATTCATTTGAGTTGAAAGTTGTAAACGTGACGCAAAAACTGACCGCTTACTTGGGAGTAAGCCAAAACCAACTTTTCGATGGAACAGTCTTCTGGTTCTGCAAATACGGAATAAAATTGAATGTTATACTGTTGGAAAAAACGCGCTTGCTTTGGCATTATCCATTTTAAGCATTGCTTAGAGGTCCGAATGTTCAAGTCAAGGTTTACAGTTAAGAACACAAACATAAGTGACCGTTGCATTCAATGCCGACCGGTTTGTAATGATTGTGCAAGCAGCAAGCATCATTAAAAGCCCACTGCACACTTCTGAGTTCAGTATTGAGGTGGCTGGTATTACCCGGTCAATCATTAAGTTCACTCCCTAAAATTCCTCTTGACTTACAAAATCGAAAATTCATCAAATATTATAGGCAAACCAGTCAGTATGAACACTGTACTTATAAACTAGACAAGGCAAGTTGCATGAAAAAACGTTTACATTCTTCTAGACGGTCGGTTTTCTGAGTGCAACAGATTCCTTATAACTCACTGTGAGTTTGGTCTTTTATAAAAAGAACATTTACGACGATACTGTCACAACCGATAATTTTATGCACAGAACTGTCTGCTGAAAGTCACGCGGGTGTGCTTGGCCTTAAGCTTGATTTTGCTGTTATTAGACGGCCGTTTGAAAATAGTGCACATTTTTCCTAGCTGAAATACTTCGTTAAATCCAAGTAAGTTGCCGTTTTATTAAGCGAGGAAGAGCTAACTCATCAAGCATGTGATTAAAACTGGTGATAATTGAGTGTAGATGGGACAAGAATATTACGAATGTTGTAAGTGGCCTCATTTATAACAAAGATATAATTTGAATTTCTTGTCGTTAAAAACGCCTAAAAAACCCAACAACATGGTCACACGGCACGAATAAATCGATAAAAAGCCTTTGTTTTTTCAACACAGGTACACTTGAACCATATTTTTGACAAGCAACGACAACAAATGTAATACAGAGTTAATCGGTACTAGTTGTTTTGACAATATATTTCACTAGGACATAAGAAATGCCTTTACTTGATGAACGAATTTTTTCATTCTGGTTGATTTCCGGAATGCTAACATAGTCATTGAAACTTCCGTACTGTAAGTAAACATAATTTTCTGACAAAATGATGCTATCTAATCGTTGAATTGTGTGTTTATCGGATTTAAGTCAATGGATTATGAATAACCCAGATTTGAGACGTCATTTTTGACGTGGTATCACCTGTTTACGTTCCCAAAAGTATGTTTTTGTAATTCCAAAGTTTGGCCGGAAAAATATCACGTCGATTGAAAAACGGATGTAAATTTGACACTTTTTAGACTGTTATTAAAAGCGGATCAGCTGAATGCCCTCGAAGTTTTAGCTGGGTCACTCATTGTATGTTTTAGTGAGTCATATTGATCTTGATTCAAGAGCACGATTCATCCAAGGTAGGTAAGTCACTTCATCGGCGAATTAATGCAGCATATAATTACTGCATTTGAATTATCGTAGATGATTGCGGGAAGCCTTAATTGTTGATCTGGCGCAGTAGTACGCTTAACATTGATTTGCAGAAACCACTAACACACATGAATACCTCTGTCCTAAGCCAAGCAGAATTTTCGAAGTATACTATTTCTCATCTCGTTTAATGCACACTCATTTTGCTCGCACATTCTTCCTCTTTGATGATGTTAGACACAGTATTGTTATCGCCTTTTAAAACTAGAAAACGGTGCGTCGAATATGCATCTAATTGATGTTAAAGCCAAATTTCCGTTCTGTTCTCCGCGAAAAATCATCCCTATCGTTTTGTTGTAATTCAAATGGTTTCTACGTACCATGAAACAACTGACCCTGTGGCGTGTTCATAAATGTTTTGCGCATTTTAAACATAGAACCGTGGATCTGCATAGTCAAACTCATATGACAAACTTTTAGACCAAAACTAGAGCAGCAAGCAAACGAACGCGTCAAAAACATTCAGTAAACACCAAGTTAGACTAACAGGTTTCGCGTCTTTCTTTTATTGAGAATAAACCACGTGTTGTTCAGTTTATGAGGGTAGCAGTGCAGATCGCTTTGGAGTATCCAGGATGCGGAGTTTCATTAAGATAGTGTTGCATTTTAACTTTCAGTCTATTATTTGTAACGGATCATTTGGTGTCATTTTAGTCTGTTCTACAGTTGTGTGGAGTTAGCTTGGTGTAGTAATAAATCCCTCTGCGAGGGATTGATCAAATTTTGGTGAACTACCAAAAGTGTGCCTGTTGTACATTGTAGCCATGTCAACATTCAGTGGATACAGTACTGTTAGAAAACCATCAGATTGCTTTCACCTAAGTTTACAATGACTTAGCAGCAACTTTTTCGAATAAACCGTTCTTTAAATTCCGGAGAAACTTGCGTTACGCGCTTGGTTTCAAACGCCACCTACTGTTCAGTAAGTATCACCTAGCAAGTTAGTCGTAGAAAAATTGTGCCTTCCAGTCTCGCGTCGTTTTAGAAAGCGCAACTATATTCAAAAACAGGATTTGTCTATAGACCAATTTTAACCAATGATTTATTGTGTCATCTCTCGTGTAAATGTTTCATTCAAAAGTTCATATCAATTACATGTTTGAATAATGGGTTTTCAGGAAAGGTCAATCTTGGTTGGCTCGGAACCAATCTCATTGAAGGCAGCTCAGTGTACTTTTAAATGCGCACTGGCTAAATATTCATTTTCTCAGAATGAGCGAAGCGAACTGCAAATGTTATTATACCTTGCCTCAAGATATTGATTGATTGCTTCCCTCCGACCAGGATGGATTATGTTGTGGAGGACGAAATGTACATCACGACCTCGCTAAAGAAGGTTATTTTAAAAATTAAGCTTCTGAGCGATTCATTGGTCACACGAATAGATTCACATTGATGACTTATTATCAGTGAGTACTTGCATCAGCTACTAGTCAGTCCACTGGAACCAACCGGCCAGTATTTCTAGATAGTATCTTTCGTTTTGGCATACAAAGATTTGCTCCAAGAACAGTTGGTACTCTTATTGTTCTACCAAAACAGTCGGATATTTCAGTTTAACATTTCATCAATTGAACTCTAAGGTCACATGACTGAATTCAGTTCGCCTTGTCATGAAAATGTTATAATGTTCTTAATGAGTTTCGTTAGTTTTTGTCATACTGTGTCTATCGCGACAGCTTTGCAATTCGGTCGGTCACAACGGTGACAAGCGCCATGGCTTCGTCTAAAAATCGACTAACAAAAGAATGGATGTTATTCTATAAAAATCAGTCACGTGAGCGTTACTAAGAATCGACGGTACATTTGTAAGAGTAAAACATTTTCAGAATAAGAGCTGTACTCGTCTTCGTAATCAGTCAGCCTTCACCAACTGATTCGATCATTTGTTTTTTCCACGAGTATGCTCGATGTGTGTGAGGTGAACGCTGGAACTCAATCTGATTCTCTTGTCCTTTAGGCTAACGCAACAAATATTAGTCTAATGGATTTGACCTGGTGATATCGATTGTAAACGGTTTGTCCTTCAGATTTACTCCCCTGTGATTTGATGCAAAAAATATAGTGCCAGAAATTAAGGCACCTGAAGGTATGGCAGAAACATTATACATATCTTTTCAGCGTTAATGTAGCTACGTAAAGGGAGGTACGCACATGTATCTGGGTATGACACAGTTTTTATTCAGCATTAGGTAAATAATAACAAAAAGACCATCAGTAGTGATTTTCCAAACTAAAAGCATTTGGAAAGCTTGATAAAGCTAAACAGTGTGATTAGAAGACAGACTATGGAATGTCGGAGTCAGTTAAGTTCAGGTCATAGAAATTGAGAGCTGTTGCCAAGAACTGTTCAACGTCTCACACAAGTAAATTGTCTGATCCTCACCTGCTGCAACAGTGTGGGGGGAAACGTTCAACCAAATTACAGTGGGGTAGGACTAACAGTTTGTGTGGTATTCTTAGATAATGTAGAAGCGGAATCATTAAAACGTTGAGTTTTTGAGCAAACAATCGCCTGTTCCCTCAGCACGACAAAGAAACAATGCTAATAATAATGATAACAGAAACGAATATTTCGCCTGAAAAGTTGCCGTGGCAGAATATGACTGCTTGAAATTTATTTATCCTGTACAGTGCCCAAAAATTCTACCCGCTAATTTTGATCCGGTTGGTTTAAATTTCGTCGCCCTGTAATCCACTGTTAGTAGGCAGTCTTTCTAGTCGTTCACAATTTTAATAGCAGAAATTTGCACTCTAAGAATTCTGAGCTCAGATGTTTATGAGCCTGAGATTATTATCTCGTTGTCTTATGCTCGCTCCAGATGTTCTATTTCTCCAAGATCTGAACACCCCAACAATACGCGGAACACTTCAATGACGTTTTCTCCTAGTCCTTCTTTTTAACCCCCTCTTCAAGGTCTTGTGTACTCGCTTGAACAGTTTCTTGTTCTTTACGAGGAGAGAACTTCATTCTTATACCACGTACTCCAGGTGTAGACTGACGTGCAATATATACAGAGGCGCTTACATCTGCTTCTTTCTACTCGCGATCGCTCTTCGCAGCTACCTCAACGCATCGTTTGTTTCCGGTTTGTCATCTAGGTACTGTCCACCGACATTGAGATCAGCCGTGATGTGAATCTGTAAGTTTCTGATTGCTATTTTTTTGTTTAGTTCGGTTACTGAGTCCTCAACCATCTTGGACAGTTTCCTACCTTATTCCTTAACAGTTGTTTGCACTTAACCACACGGAATGACAGTTTGCACTTGGCGGACCATTCGTGCGGAGTATGCGGATCTAACTTTAGAGCTCGATCAGGTGGATTGCCTGTCGTCTTTATGTTATTCACGAACAGGCAATAAAGAGAACCTGGAGATTTTGCCAAGTCATCTCCAAAGATCGAGAACGACAGTTGTTTCGTAAGTGATCCCGAGAACAATCCACCGCATGTTAACTTTTGTCTTCATCCATCCCCCCTATACTTCCACTCAGAATTTTCGACTTAACAGAAACTCTTTGAACTATGCTAGCAGCTCCGGAGCAACATCACACGCAGTCTGCTTTGGAAGAAGTGGCCGATGATTGATTGTATCAAAAGCATTCTGGAAGTCGAGGTAACAACCTTTAACTTGTCCTTGCTTCTTAAGTCTTTTGTAGCTTCGTCGAAAAACGGAAGAGGTTGATGATGCACAATCGCTTCCTAAAAACCTGTTCTGATTTGCAAGAACGACGTTCTTGTTCGTGAACTGTACCATCACTTTGTCTTTGATTAGTCCATCTAAAGCCATCGTTCTGTACTTGCTTGCCTCCTGTCTACCACCTTCCACGTGGATTAGGACGACTGCCTCCAACACCAAGGCAAACTATTTCGATGGACCTGATAGAAAGTTCAAGAAGTGGCTCAATCAAAACTACAATGAGTGATTCCAGTGTGACTGGGCTTAGACCATCCGACCCTGCCGCTTTTCCAATCTGAACTACAATAAAACACTCCTCGATATCCTTTATTTTCACTGTGATGTGCTTTGTCTCTACATTAACTCTGTTCAGGATACCCTCATCCTCCCGATGCCTTTTACTACTACAAAAAAGTATTTTCTGGAACAAATTAACTAGGACTTCCTTTTTTGTCTGCAGGTTCACGTACCCACACCCTATCTGGTATCTTTCTGTCCAACCGTTCTCGTACGGCTGGTTTGGATTGCACTTTATGTTAGGAGTTGCCCTTGGCGTTATTAGCTATCCTCTGCTCTTACTAGACACGGCATTCATTATAGTCTGACCACCCGCTTGTCCTTACAACAAATATCATGGGTGCTTCTACTGGTTGGTGGTCCGTTTAAAACTTTTCGATTCGCTGTTTCTAGATTAGGTTCAACTTTTCGTGCTGCTTTATGAAACGGCAGCGCACTGAGTGCTATTACGGCGTAGTAAATACCTCCATTACAACCGTCAGATTACTTTAATGTTGTTTTAACATAGATCCGCGCTGTTTCTTTGGGTATCCAATCCAACATTTCTACTGCTTTGCGGAGTTCCTGCATTTTCTTATCATAAAATGCTCTGCTTAACTTCTCCGTGGTTTTGTCCCTTTCATGTTCAAACTTACTTCAATGACCTCTTGGAGACTGTTGTTCAGAAGCATCTCCAGTGTGGCTTCCCCATTGTCGTTGGAGCATTCAGTGATGACAAAGTCTAGAAATAATTTCAACTTTCTGACTTGTTTTTTACTTGCCAAATAAGCTGCTTGAATTGTAAAAACTTCAGTAATTTCTTCCTAAATGAATCTTTTGAACCGCTACCTATAATAGCCACACTGTCCACATCAACAGTCATTCAAATAGGCGTTCCCGGTCTCGTGTTTTCTGCCGGTTACTCTCCCTCTGTTCGTTCTAACGTTACAAGTCACCAACTTAGAACTGAGCGCCGTCAAGTCCTTACCATCACACCGTTCGTAGCCATTGGGATAATGACCTCTTTCCAAAATACTCCTTCTATGCTATGTATTTTTTATTCACTAGATCTCTGGGGTAGTGCTGGCTACAGTCACGTTTCACACTATTCTACATCGTCTGATGCCCCCCATACTGCACCCAGTTTCATTACTTTTTTCCGATGTTGAACACGTTGGTGCGCATCACCGGTATGTTTATATCATATAAAATTACTCAGCTAGCTTTGCTACCATGTGATTGGAAGATCACTAAATTTATATCTGACAGCTGGCTGTTTTTCATGAGTCTGTTTTTTAAATTTTTTTCAATCTTAAAATGTAATCTGCCACCTAGTTTCTGCCATGCGCTTGCAATTTTATGGGTGTTGTAGGTGGCTGAACGGAACACTAGTCAACTCCAGTTGGGACCAAATATCTGTCCCATTATCCCTTTTTCAACCAACCATTCTCATATGCACTTAGCACTTCCGGTATTCTAGTTGCCTAGCCAACCTGTGATTCTGAGTTCGCGTTTACTTTCCGACGTTACATTTTTTAATAAAAAACCAATCATCTTCCCATCCAGCTGTTTGGAAATGACATGCTTATACAACTTTTGAGCAACTGATAGACAGGTCACAATAGTTTGGCCATTCTTTTACGACGGACTGGCAGCTAAGCTATTGTTAGGATTACTGTATTAAACCAGAATGGCACGAAATGTTACAAAATTTAAATGCAAAATCTGGGTTTTGCTTGCTGGTGGGGTTTTAATGTGCTTCGTACGCTCTGCAACTAACACAGACAGCCAAAATATGTGGTAATATGTAGTATGTTTAGTCTATTTCTGAAATAAGCAACTATTTTCAACCGACACACTTCTAACGGAAACAGAAGGCTAGAAATTGTTTTCTGTCCCTTTCTCGCGGACAAATATTTCGTGATTTACATGGGATTATAGGTAGTAAAGGCGGTTTACCTAACGAATGTAGAAGCCGAAGTGAGATTTTAGAAACAAAATTTCTGATCATTCCAAAATATTGTGCAAAACTTACAAGTGAGCAAGATACATCAGTTATGATATTACTGATGCGGTTGTAGAGGAAAATCAATCAATACGGACGATTTATCCGGCATCTCTTTGATAAAGTTCACTACCTTTGCCAGCAATTAAATACGTATTACAAACTAAGTAGAAGTGAATCATGGAATAGGTTTCTTTCAAGAAACTGCGCTCTAAAGACACTTTCACGTAATGAGGGCATACTATTGTGCTAAAAGTGAGTTAATAATCAATTGTCTCAAAACGTCCAGAGAACGTTGATAAATATAGCAGCTACCTGGCTACATTAAACATGTGATGAAACTCACTTAAATATAGTTGAGTAAGATAAAGTTCTTGAGCCTAATTATGAACTTTCAGCTTTAACCCATGTTATTTTTTTAAATTCAGTAACATACGTACAAAGAACATTTTTTGACCGATGTTGTTGTAGCTGCTCAGTGGTTTATAAAAGCTGTATTATATTGGCAAATAAACATGTAGATCAATGAGAAGAACATAACTTGTTGTGTTAAGCTGACTCCCGCCCGAGTGATTTCAAATACGGCGTCGAGTGTATTATTATGTAACGTACAGTTAGCAAGCTATTCAAATAAAATTACACCACTGACTAACTACGTTTAACAACAAGAAAATGTTATTTAATCTCACATCGATCCGAATAAACTTTGGAGTCAGTGTTAATTAGATGAAAACACCAAAACGCAAACTTATTTGGAAAAGAAAAAAAACAATGTTATCTTTCCAGATTATCTTATTTATAATCAATGACTGTTTTTGTGTAAAAGAAAATAAAATTTGATTGACATATTTGGTACTGACTTCATCAACTTTTGTAATAGATTAAAATTCAGAGAACTTTATCAACATTTTTAGTGACATACCAAAGTATAATAGCATTCAAAAATTTATCTTGTTGGACTGCTTTTGGCGATTCATGCCCCTACTGTACCATAGTAAATTGACTGATTCTTGCTCAAATGAATGACATTCAGTGTTGTCTTTCATTGGGTTCTGAAGATACTTTTGGGTTATTCATAATTTATTCCTGAGTTATCCCGTGCAACCAATTGCCAAACTGCAGTACGTCACATATTTCATTTCTGTTAAACATTTTATCAGACAAAAACTGTCAGTTAACGATTGTTATCCTAAGTACCTGCCCAATTAGACGTTTATTACAAAAATGTTAAAACGCTACCGCTTTCTGTCATATTTACTTTGGCAGTATTTCAAAAACATTTTCGAAATAATCCAAGATGCAAGATGTTTTGTTAATGAAGAATCAAAAGAGAAATCCAATACTATTATTCTCAAGTGTAAAATCATAACAAATAACGTCAACTATCTTAAAGAATTGTCTTACGTCAACAAAACGAAGAATTGATCCCTAATCGACAAGTTATATTGCATCATAAATTTTATGAAATCCGTAAACGACATCGAGTAGATTTTTAAAATTTGTTACATGGAATTCATGAGGCAAGTATGTTAAGTGACTTCAATTTTGACGCTATCCGCTGATCGATAAAATAGTGTTTGATCACCTAATCAGTGATCACATTCAAAAATGGTTTCAACGAATACGAGAAAGACATAACGATGGCACCATGATTGTGGGTCCAATTCAGCAACTACTAAGCAACCAGCACTGTGCAACTTTCAACTGGATTCAATTCATGCATTTCTTGGTAACAGACAAACATTTGCTGTGGGTCTACTCCCGTCTGCTGAGATTTTGTCGGAAAAAGAAGACCTCGCTTTGTATATATTGCAAAGTTTATCCTGCAGCTCCAAACTTTGGTACTTTGCGTATCCACATCTGTATGTGTGCAAGGTGTTTTGGCCTTAAAAATCGATATATATCTGCGATGATAAGATAACTAACAAAGCCTTCCTTTAGTTCTAAGTTGATATGTCCCACTGTGTTTCCATGATTGTCATATTATCAAACTTGTATAAAAGATGATTTCACACACATTTTTGAATTAGATCAACACCCATTTGTTTCAATCCCTCCGTGTATGTGTGACGTGCGTGGCAGTCACTGACTTTAGCTGACATCCATTTTTCAAAATCGGTCTTGTAACTTTAGTGTTGTAGACGCGTGAGGACTGCTTGTGTGCCTCACATTTGTGTTAAGGCTGGAGCGGTTTCTGATTGGTAGCGTCTTCATTGTCTAACGACTCATTCATCCACCGACTTAAGAATGACGCTACCGCTTGTAAATGTCAGAATATATTTTGTACCTTTCCTGCGTCACGTACTCTCTCTACCGCTGTTGTTCCTTGTATGGCTTAATGTTTATTGCTTCCGAACAGGGATACATCATTCAGTTAGTCAACTTCTTCCAGCTTTATTGCATATACTCCAATATGGAAAATTATTTCATGCGGTCGAAGAAGTTTTGTTGTAATACCATACCAATCAGATAAGAATTTCCTCAGAAAGTCACTCGAGCAGTTTTAACACAAGAAAAATGGACAGCTCGCTTTAAGAAATCCAAATATTTGATGTTGTCCCTACCTATGCAATGAAAGGCCAGAAATCAGCATCTTGAAGTTACACATATTTACCCAACCTGTCTTTAGTGATGATAATTGCGCGAGCCAAAAACTCTCATGGAGGTCATTCTGCTCTTGTCGCTGCGCCCTTTTAACAATTGCTTGTGGAGCACACCTCAAACAATAAAACACAAAACCCACTGACGGGGCTTCTAACAAGTAACAACATTTTATCACACGAAGCAACCTCTTGAATAAAGTGTAAACCGTTTCTCGTGTCACAGCAACATTAACCGGAAATGTTTAAAACTTCCCGTCACATTGCCTTCGTAATTTCGCCCTTCTGGAATACGCGGCGTTTCCAGCTTCACAACGCGTTGTGCTGGATTCCATGCCACAAATCTTTTATGTTTTAGGTACTTCGTCTGATTACGTTATCAATACCTGTACGTATCCCTTTGATAATATGCGACAACACTGAAACGCCAATTTCCTACCGCTGTTCACGTTCTCCTCAGTGTTAAAACTTGCTACCTTCCCAAATGAAATCAAAAGCAGAGTTTGTAACACAAAGTGTGTCTCAGTTTTACAGGTTATTTTATAGGTAAGATATATCAGTGAAGTGAATAAATACAATTGATGCCGAAGCTTTGTCGCTGTTATCAGCTGGTCTAGTTCAGCTTGTAGCTCGTGTGTTTTGATGCGGGACACAATTAAACAACTTGTTTTACTCCGATGCTCGTTATGACAACAATCCGGACTGGTCACTGTGCTGACATGCCAATCTCCTCAAGTTGCCGGTAGTGATGAGTTGTAGCCTTCCGTGAATCATTAGTTGACCCCGTATCAATGAGTTTATCAAATCTAGTCTGTTTAGAAACAGTTGTGCATGGCAATATTTCGAGCTATTTAGATCAAATGATGCATACCAACATGAACAATTTACTCAAAGCCCGACGTCAGTGATAAAACCCTAGATTTCTTAACGTAAAACAATTTTGACTCTACCCTTTGGGAATAAATTCTACACAATATAACTGTTCAAAAACATCCTTACAGAGAAAAATCACAATGCACCAAGAAAACAAGAAAACTGCTCTTTCACTTGGTTTCTTTCTGTGGAAATCGGACATATTCGTCGATAATCATGCTTATTAATGAAATGAGCTCTAATCACTCAGCATTGAAGTGGCAATTTTTCGTACACGGGAACAAACAGACTATGCGATTTCTCTCATAATTAAAATCTCTGTAGTTTATTCACACTCCTATTTACAGTCATATTCTGTAGGTCAAATTACGTACATAAACTCCTTGAAGATCCAATGACAAACAGTTCATTTGAGATACTAACTGAAAGAATCTCACCAATATCCGCGTGGCCGCGTCATACGTCAGCGTACAAAATTCTTGTGGACATACATATTAAATCTTCTGCATGAATTCCGCTTGGTATTGTTAGTTCTGGTCGGCCTATTGTTATTGCCCATAGCTTACCCAAAGTCAATCAGATGTCTTTAGCAATCCAACCTGGCCAAAATAACAATATTTTAGAAATGTCCTGTAATTCACCATTAGTTCACTATTGTTCAACTTGTCTACACGTTTGAATTTCATCTCGTACATCCATTTCCTCGAGCTTATTTTAGCAGGTTCCATGTTTTGTTATGTTTCAACAATATTACAGCTTAAATGATTGAGGATAGAGTGGTGTATGCTCATAAAGTTTTGTAGCACAGTGTACTATTCATCTCAAGGTAAAAGCTTGAAAGCAAAAAACTCGACGACAGATAAACCCACACATGCTTTGTGATTAGTGAATTCAGAGAAGAGATGTTTTGTTGCATAAAGACATCCTAATCAATGTCCGATAAAATGTTTCACTTTAACTCATCAAAACTACTTCAAACTGATAGCCAAAATCAACATAGTTAATAAAAATTAAAATTCTCGCAAATAGACAAGAAGAAATCAGATCATTTCGAATCGAATTCACCTAGTCAAAGTACTGCTATTCTAAATTGATTTTCCAGGGTGGATACTTGCGAAGTGTGAGAGCTGAGTTTCGTGTACTACTTCGTCTAACTTCAATCAACTTCCGTTATTTTTTGGCGTTTCACATATGACAATTTAATAAAACACGTTGATTTATTTCCAATCCAATTGTTTTATAAAATGATGCTTGTTAACCCAGCCTCATGAATGAATCAGCTCAGGAAAACAGACTATTTTCCCAACGTGAATGGATCGTTCGGATATCGCAAGGACTGTATTGTCTGCGATTCATGTCAGACTTCACTCATGTGTTTAGTTTCAGTCTGAGAGTTAAAGTACTTTCCGGACGATTTTGGCTCAAACTGGGGATGTCGCTTCTGAAAGTCAATAAAATAAATATTCTTCCTTCATTTAGTTCATTTGTTATGCTATTTTTTTATTACGTGACACAAACTATTTTTCGTTTGTTTGATAGCAGGCAATCAATGCAGAACTGGACAAAAGCAAATACTGCCTACTGTATGTTGATTAACAATTACCTGAGCGTTGCTACGGCTTAATGAGACCTCGGGATGAATTCATCTAGGGAATACTTACAGAAATTAATATCTATCTTCTGAAGCGGAGTAAGTTTTGGATGGACGGAGTTCAACTCGTCACGAAGTGCAGTGAAACAATATCTGTCAGTAAAATCTTCACACTATTCGGTTCTGTTCCGGTTACTCAACCTAATGAGGTGGGAAATTGGATCTAAGCCGCTGAATGGTGAACAAAACTTTGTTGCTCATTGCGGATGATTTTATGATGTGAGGAGAAAAACACATGTATACACTGTGTTTGAACCACCTTTTCTTGTGGATGAAGTGACGTACTTCAGTTAGCAGGTATATATTCTGTCAGTGTTTAGCCGCTACTCATTCGGATTTCATTTTTACATACCGCTTGAATCCGAATGCATATAGGATAGAGGTCGTCAGACGCTTACCTCATAATGTGGGCAACGAACCAACGTTCTTTAACAGGACTGTTGTACAATGAGCGTGCTGGCTAAGTTATTCTCCCTTCTTGCGGAATTTTACCGACCCCATTCTGTTTGCTTCACCTTCAAAAAGTGGCTGAAAACGGACTCTCTGTAGTAATTGACTGCTGGTAAATATATGACATTGCCATGTGCGATACACACTGGAGGGGACAATTTCACATTGTATTCAAAGTTGGTCGGACACGTCTTGTGTTGCCAATCTGAATGTGACGACTGCAATTCCGTGGCCAGGTTACGTGTTGCAAGAAAATCCTTTAGAGTCAATTGAGTCGTTTCATTGCCACAAATATGATTACGCAATCCAACACTAAGATACAAAAATAATGAATGTTATATATGCAAGTCTTATTTCCAAAGTGGCAGAGCGGCGAAACGTTCAAAATGACTCAAGTGAAAGGTATGTATGAAGAAAGCAATGATCAAACTTTACCTCGTTGCTAGGCAAACATTTTCTATCTACTGTTTGATATGGGGTTACATAAAGACATCGAAACAACCTTACTGCGCGGGTCTTGCTTTTGAGAGACTATCAAACTGTTTTTCAATCGAGTTTTAAAGAGAGTAAACCACAACGCTTTTCCATTATGAGCTTACTGGAATATAGACGATCGAAAATAGGTAAATGCTAGTATTCCTAATTCTAGCTAACCAACATCGTTTTAGTGAACATCCATATACATGGACACAGATGTAACCAGAGGCAGCAAATATGAGCACATCTAGCTGAACACATTCTCAAAATGGAATTTATTGTCTACTGCTCAACCGTTTAAATTAAAATCAAAGACAAACACAGACAATTTGGCATGTAGGCTTTACATAGTTTGTTCTCATTCCGTTTTACATCGATGGTTCTAAAATGTATACGAAAGGCAGTAATCAAAGTTGGGCACATTTAGCGTACGGTAATATGGCTGTCCTTTCAAAAGACCTCAAGGGTTTAGGTTGAGAATAATCGCAGGCAAATCAAATACCTTACCCACGCTCAAATGGTTTACAAGCAGATAGAATTTTTCACCCGACCTATCTCAGAAGGAAGCGCCGGATTTCACTTTTGCGCATGATCGCCGAGATGAGGATCTGAACTGCAGATATATTCCTATGAGCCACTCGTGTAAACAAGTTCACCACTGACCTCTTTTCAGGTTCGACTGCAAAGACCTACACACGTGTCTCATAAAAAGCTGGCCGGAGTTCAAACTTTCAATATGACAACGATTTGCACTCATAGGTAAGCTTCAGCAAAACTAAAATTCAACTTGGTGGCTTCTTTTTGATAGTGACTGACCACTAAGGTCTGCTAGAATGCAAACTATGCGGTCAACCGTCAGCTGTTTTTGGGTATGTCTTCCAATTTCCGTACTGTATGCAAATCATAGTAGGCAATATTGATTAGCTTCACTGCTCTCAACTTCCCTGTAGACAGGTGTCTGTCGTTTGGAAGCAGAGTTTACAGTGAGCGTGTGCGTTCAGTTTTCCTCTATGTATCAACGACCTGGGCCGTTCGTGCGGAAGACGTACACAGACTATCGGCGTTTGGTCAATGTTGTCTCCATCAGTTGGCCTGTGTCAAATGAGCTGACCTCGTGAGAAAAGCGACAGTCCACCGACGAGTGCCTTGGAAGTGGGCAAGTATACGGCAAATAACCGAGTTGTTGAGAGTGCAGTCTTTGCTAAGTAGGTCATGTATTCGTATGCCGACGGAGTGTTTGGCAAACCGCGCATTGTTCAGTGTGACTGCTAGCGGTTGGAAGAAACCGCGAGACGGTCAACTGATAACGTGGTCATGGTCTATGAGAACCCTGAACGTTTCGCTCAGCAAGATTGGCAGGTGCTATCTAACTGTCTGAGGAGTTCACAACCATCAGTACTGCTGGTTGGAGGCACTCTGCGACATGTACTTTTATCGCAGTCATTGCCTAGCCTGCAACCACAAATTAATGACCATCTTGTTCGGTAAAACACGGTTCTTTTTCGCCGATTTTTCCTTTTCTTCGTCACACGTTTGTACTTATTTATTACTCGGTAACTTCGTGAGCCATTGCTTGGAGGAATGGCAGCGAGGACCACTGTATCCACAAACACGGCCCAAAGCTAAAAACAATGATGATG
Source organism: Paragonimus skrjabini miyazakii (assembly GCA_014338405.1). Classification (NCBI taxonomy): domain Eukaryota; kingdom Metazoa; phylum Platyhelminthes; class Trematoda; order Plagiorchiida; family Troglotrematidae; genus Paragonimus; species Paragonimus skrjabini miyazakii. The sequence continues at coordinate 167,101 of JTDE01000012.1, forward strand.
TTCACGGTCCTGTCTTACTTGAGCGTGGTTAAACAAAACTTCAAACGCTCTACATTGGGAGAAAATGAACAGTTAATTCGGCGTACAAAGATGTTTTCACCCACCTAGAAGTATAACTGCCCGATTTGCCTACACTGACAGTCCAGTCAGCCTGAACCGGTTGTCCAACTTAGAAGCACATAAGCTTACTGCAACAGTTGAGTACTGACACCTTTTTAACAAGCAAATGGACCTACTACAGTTTGAGGCTGAAACATCCAGCATATACGACAAACAAGATGTTCAAGGTGACTTCTGGGTTCTGTACCGATATTACAATACATTGGTTCATCTAGTTGATATACTCGGCAGGATGGTTTTGTTCTATGATACTCGTGAATTTCCACCAACTAAGTTGTACTTTGAGAAAGGCGGTGTCCTTATTTTTGACTAATATCATATCAAACAACAAAATAATTGTTCAAGGTAGTTCAAAAAATGACGTCCTCATTGTTGCTTGCAAATGGATTTGGCCCAAGTGAACATAACGTTTGTTATATGTGGTTATGCTGGATATTTTCCATAACTTGGGTGTAAATTATCATTTGCATCAAGCCGGAGCAGTACGATCACAGGATTATTACCACTGAGTTAATGGAAGCTTCGGCAGAAGTGGACAAATTATTACGGTTCAGTGCATGAGAATGCTCACGTTCAGTCGTAAATCACTAGTGAAAAATTTGGGCATTGGATGGATTCGAAGCATTGCAAGGAACATGTAACTCCACGGTATGCGTTCTACTAGCTAAGTCACAATGGCACACCGGTTGCCAAGAAATCTCACATATGAACTCACCGTATCTTATGAAATACAGTAAATGTTCAGTGTGCCATGCTAACTCGGCGTGATTACTTGAACTTTTCAAGCCGAAATTCATCAAATATACTGTAGAGAACTGTATCAGTGTTCCAACTACGGGACGTGAAAGTGTTGTCAACAACCGTGTTGACAAGAATACAGTTAATCTCACCTTCAGAATCACCGTATTGACACACTTAAATGCTCAACCGTATTCATTCAGGAGCACTTGGGAAATTGTCTAATTGTATGAAGAGGAGCAGGGAGGTTGTTAATCTCAGCATAAAAAGCAATGGTATATACACAAATTCTGTGATACCGCCCACCTGTCAATAGTCCCAATAGTATAAAATGTTCACATTTTCTGTTCTGAAAACTTATATGAATGTAGTTTACAAAGAGAATTTGAAATTTTCTATCTATAAACATGTTTCACCTTTGAAAGTGACACTTTCCGAAACACGTTCCAATTATAAGTTTATTCAATTTGACATTTCATATACCCTACTTGTGTTGTCACAAACGGTTTCCACATAAACGTTCGCCTGCAGCATTTACAAACGCAGAAAAACATTAGGCGATGCAGGTGTTTCGAGAAGCCTATCCGATTATCTGCAACATTTCGTTGTAACCGGGTTGTTCATTCCAGTTCCATCAACTTGTCACGGCAAACAGGTTAGCTCGTGTTCACTTATCCTATTAAATTACTAAATCGGCAAACTGATATAGTAACTACTTCCCCCGAAGTCATTTTCACATCCGCACTTGTGGTTCACCAAGCGCGGCCTCACTTCTATTGTGACTGAGCCCCAATTCAATACCGAAACCACACCAAATTAATGACTGTTTTCAATGAGCTTTTATTAACTTTGATCACTTTCAAATGACATTGCCATGTTGATCTTAGCGTTTGTGACGACTGTCTAAATTATCGGATAACGATTCGTACACCAGTAGATCAATACGTCTAGTGCACAGTTCTGTGAGTGAATACTTTGTACATTAAAACCTTCAAATGTCTGCAGTTGTTTTCGTGATATTCTCCGGTTAGCTGTAACTGTTGCCATTAAATTAACGAAACAAGCCATGGGTATCCTTGACTAATTATTTTAAAGCATAATTTGACCGTGAATGCAAACCTTCCGCTTCATCTGCAACTTCAATATATTCCCACTTCTGTTATTCACATCCTCTCTTTCAATCGATTTTTTGTTGAGCGGTGACCCGTTAATGATAACGTGAGAGAATTGTCGATGTGTCCTCTGTTTTACTGTCAGTGCAGAAATACGAATGACTGGCGTTAAAATTATATTGTGTAGGGGACTTTCATACACACCTTTCTGTTCTGCTGTACTCAATTCTTAGGCTTCAAATGTTATCCTCAATGAGGTTAAAGAAGTGCCTCTGTTCAGTGAAGTGTCGTTCGAATCACTCATAGTTAAGAAGCGTCGTAATTTTCACCTAGCTTTTGCACTTCACGGTTAGAATGTCATTCGGAGTGTTCAAGCGAATTGCAGTGAAGCATTCTGTTAACTTCTCTGACATGCTGCAGTAGACAAGAAAGACGGGTTTTGTTTATCAGTTGTCTGGAGTTTTCATCATAGGCAATATTGTTTTGCTATCATGTCTTTTCTATCGTCACTTATTGAGTACTCCAAACTCTGCATGATTTCACACATGTTAAGGTTTACAAGGTCCAAAGGTACTACTGAAATTATGACGTACAACTTCGAGAAATTTAGTTACGTCTTTGTCAAAATCAATATCCGTCACCTCTTCTGTAATGATCTGCACCATCCTCAGTATTTCAATCTAAATAGAATATTTTTCACGAAATAATCATATAAAACTCAACGAAACTGATTTGTTCAAAGTCGCACACCTTCTGATCTAATATTTTCTACAAAATTAAACTGGATTAGTTTGCACTACTTCCATAATAAATATCAAAACTTACGAAAACTTTTCATTTAGTATCGTACAGATAGTAAAGCTTTTTTAATTGGTGATACACTTGGCTTCTCCAGTTGCTAGATATGCTGATTGTATAATGAGTTCAAAGCAAACGGTCTTGTGTACAGTTACAATGTGAACAACTTTTCAATTCGGATATATCTGCACGGAAGTCGGCATATTCAGTAGCCTTCTATGTTTCCGATTTTTATTTGTAGGATATACGACGGATATGTGATTGAAGTGTACCTGATAATTCGAACTCTTCGTTTTCCCTCACCCACAATATGAGTATTCCTTCACGTGAAGAATATTAACAGCAGAAAACCTTTTGAGAACAACAACAGGGCAAAAAAGAGTTGTGTTGCGTTTTTGACAGGTTCATTCGTTAAATCAAAAGCAAAAACCTATGCGATATATGTCTAGTAGGGCGTTAAGAATCTGCATCCTTGAAACATTGCAAGCTGATCTACATTTTGTGAAAGAAGTTTTCTTACAGAATGGTTACCCATAGCATTTTACTCAGAAAGCGATGCAAGCGGTAGAGTTACAATTTAGTCACCTATGAATAAGAAATTTGAATTTTTTGGATCTTCCCCTCAAGGGGAACAATAAGGCCAAAATTGTCTCAAGAAGATACAAAAAGTCGATCGAATAAACCTACCTTGCTGCTCAATTGTGCATCACTTTTTGTTCAGCACCCGTTATTATGTCGCAACTCAAAGACAAACCTCCGTGCTCTACAGCCAGCTGTTGTGTGTACTTATTTGTTTACTCGTATCGAATATTATACACTTATCATCCTGCAAAGCGACTATCTCATAGAATGCGTGAACATCCTTCTGCGTGGTTGAACAGTGGTGTGATTAAAACAGTCTCAGGCGCTATTGTCACTCATTTGACCGACTCTAATCATTCTGTCAGTATGAAAGATGCCTTAAAGATTGTCTACTGAATGCGAAGGAATCAAGCAAAAATGGTTAGATTCCGAATGTTCACTGTTACCGGTGCCATTAGTATCCGATTATGCAACCTTGACTTCCGCATCCAGAAGAAGTTAGTGCGGACACTTAATTTCCCCCTGACTCACTATCATCCCAGCTCACAGTTTATAGCAGTGATTGCGCAATTGCTAACAAACACGCAGTCCGTAGCCTCGATTGACCGATTTTCTTATTCATTCTGGCCACTGTTTTCATATTTATTATGTTGTAACTAGCCTGATGATCAAACATAGAAAACAAGTCTTCTTGGCTACCTTGTATTTCTTAGGACTTCAGTGGGCATTTACGAACGAATCATGTAATTCAAGAAATCGTTTTCTCTCGCAACCTTCACTTCTCTAACAAATACTGTAATTTCTCTTCACTAAAGGTTGTCTCGATAGAGTTATTAGTAAATGTCTATAAAGAACGAAATAATTACGGTTTAGAACCGTAAAAATAAAGTCAACCATGAATCCAACCTTCACAGTCGATTACATACACAATTCCGAAACTTGAACAACTTCGCCATTTGTTCAGAAGATCTTTATCAAATACATGCACACACTATGAGGTTGTTAGATGGTCTCAACTTTGAACCTAGTATGCTGAAGACAGCGAACAGTTTTGACTTCCATTTTTTTTTAAATATTCAACAATGAAATATCCGTGAGTTGTTTGTGTTACTTTCAACATAATGTTCTTCATTCCTACCCCCATCTGTGCATAATTCACTCAAAACATGGATTGGTAATCATGTAATTAACTCTACCAGCAACAATTGAGCTTTGAGTTATTCAAGCAGCAATACACATCATGCTGTATTGCTCATATGAGTGTAATTAACTTCTATTGCATTATCGTATGCAACAAAATGATAAGCTATCACATGTACTAATTTTATTTGATAACGAGATCTGTCATTTGGAAGATCTCAGTTGTTTAGTTCTGGTTCGTATCCTAAAGCCGAATTGTGTTCTCATAATCCTCTAGTTACAGTATATCCCAGGTTTTATTTGCGTCAAAACGAGTATCAACCTAAATCGCAACTAGTTGTGTGTATCAACATGCACCAGCTTGTTATAATAACACAGGATGAAGTCTTATTAAAAATGATACATCCCTGCTGGTTGTTTATCAGATTCATTTTTAGACACAAATCAATAGCAGTGGCCAAGAGCACCCAAGTGTGATGCGACAAAACAGGTTTATGTCAACAGCCCAGTTGGTTTTAAAATTCTGTTACTAGGCTTATACAATAGAAGATGAGCGCAAAGATTGTCGGATGTGTGTACGGACGTACGACAGATAACACGAAACCAGTCGTGTGCTTCTGGTAATTTTTTATCATCAGTCAAGTACTACTTATTTTGCGATGTTATGGATACCTGAGGAGGACCGAGTTTCCCAAAGCTGACAGTTTTTAGAGGCTTCAGTTAGTCTGACCTGACAGTTGGAAATAACTCAGAAACTATCTATCAGTTTCTCATTTCGCTACGAAAAGGTAAAAAGTTGGATATTTTCGAGGAATCACTACTACTAATCCTACACTACTTACTTTATAAACAATATACATGGATGGCCTTTTGAAGTTTTCAGTAAAATTCAATGTGTAATTCAAGCGAATTTATTCACTAAACCTGATTTTGTTATCGAGTTATGCTGGGTCAATCAGATATTTACATGTAAACAATTCTTCTATATATTGAAGTTAAAAATGTTGGATATAACAAAAACAACGGTAATGAGTATGATAATGTTAATATTGACAATATCTGGTTGTGGCGGGCTTTTTTTTTAAATTACGTTCATAACTATGCTATTACTTTTGTTATCAAAAACTGATAAACTGTGAGTAAAAACCTCTCATAGTCAATGCTACTTAGCCAACATACATTAGTAATCCTTAAAATCATTGATGAGAAATTACAACTTCAAGAATTGCTTTGCTTGATTTTGTTGTAAACCCTCCTAAAACGACACGCTGGTTCGATCTCGGTATAGCAGTGCGCTCAAAAAAATTGGATTCTCGCCCCGTTAATAATTCACACGAAAATTTTGGTCCGGAATAGTACCGCGACTCTTCCCGTATTCTCTCCCAAGACAGGTCAAAAGACGCGTTCAAAATAGTCTTGTTCAGCCACAAAGCGGGGGTGCCGCTAGGACAACAAGTACAAGGTATTTATAGGGCGCGTAATGACCACACATTCCCACCACATCATGAGAAAGGGTTAGGATCGCACATGTGCATAGCGATATAAAAGGTCTCAACCGATTTGAACAGTTCCGCTAGTTAGGACTGAGTCAAGTAGTTTTTTTCTACTTTCTCATGACGGAGGCGCCCTGGGACGGTCACAGGGTAAGCCCCTAACAGATTTAGAGGAATATACAAATGTGGTACTTAAATTCGATCACTCACTCACCGAAAAACGAATCGGTTGCTTGTTTTTTACTTGTTAACCGAACCATAACATCACAAATACAGAAATGCCGAAAGTAAATAAAGTTTATTTGGCGCAGCTGAATTGGCTTAGTTGGGTTCTCTATCGAAGTCAAATAACTTTTAGGCATTTTAGAAAAATAGGTTGTGAAAAAGTTGGATGTTTCTCATAAGTCACCTCACTCTGATTGAACGTTTGGCAATAAGTAAACTTGGAATGACGTCCTCTGGCTATGCTTACCTCTGTTGATAATTCAGCATTCAAATGAACACATGGTACTGGGTCAGACGTCACCGTTCAAAGTCAGCATATCAAAAGGACCTTTTCGTGAACATGGGAGTGTTGGATCACGTAGAAGTGACCTCACTGAGAAACATGTGGTATTGATCGCCGCATACCGTAATGTTGTATGAAGTTTCTTACCAGCAATGTAAGTAATCGCGAAGTCATTAACTATACAGGTGACACCTTCCCATCTTATTCACCGAAATAGCCAGTCTTCACAAATTGTTATCAAGTTTTTGCTTCACTAGTGTATGGTTTTTATCTGACCGCTAATTGGCTCGGTTAACAGCTTGGTTAATGCAAGCAGTACTTAGTCCAGCCAAATTAGATTGTAACTTTCCGGCATTCTACTAGATGGTCGCATATCCGGGGTCTCTCGAAATACTTGTTAACCATAACTCTGCTTACATCATCTCACTCGACACAGACTTGTTGATGAAGGCTTTATTTTGTCACGAGCAGTCCAAGTTTCTACATCTTTCAGACAAAAATATCCCATGGTTAATTTCGGCAGCTTTTGGCAGATTGTCACCATAAAGTGTGATACAATGCTCGTGCCAGATGAAACTGGTAAATATTATGGAAATTCGGATAGAAGAATTTGTACAAACGCACGCAAAATGGGTTACCAGTTACTATTTATCGTCTATTTTGCAGAACATTTTACACAGCTTTATTCGAAGAAAAAGCTAGCGGTGAGAGCAAAACTGAACAAAAAAAATAATAATGAGTAGCATTCAAAGCTATCTGTCAAATGTCGAGTGCTACATGGTTAAAAACACTGAACAATTCACAAGTCCATTCAAGAAATTAGCAAGCGATAATCAGTCTTGTCATTAAATGAAAGTTACTTGTGTGATATGACAGTAAACAGAGGGACAAAAAATACCAAGGGTTTCTCGCAAAATCAAAAGCTCTTCAGGTCATACGGGTGCTATTACACTCACGACTCACTCGTCGGGAGAGGAATATGTTCTTCCTCTTGAGATAACCGGTAGACTGTGGAAACAATCAACGCCAGGTTCCCCGCACGAGTGCGTCATAGGCTCTTAGGAAACACACAACAATCAGCAGACATAGATCAATGACTGTACAAGAGGGCAGTCCCAGTCGCAGAACCGTGTTGGAAGAAGATGGAAACATAATACCATGAAAAAAGATAGATTAACCACGTCGCAACCCATCTTATGGAGGGCCGACTGAATGACGGTGTTATGATAGTCCGTCCCGTACTTTACAACCTGGTCTGTTCAGACAAATTGGCTTCCGTAATCATTCACTGTACCTACGGCCAGTACTATAGCAGCATCGCCGCGAACCGCGGTAACGTCGGGTGTGATGAGCGGGATCGCAATTAATACTCATAGCTGATCGAACATTGTGTAGCCCAGATTGCATAGATTGCACAGATTGTGCAGATTGCACAGGTCCTTGGGCACACAGTTATGCCGAGATGACGCATATTATGAGTGATCCAGCACAATTGGAAGATATGAGCAAGGTTTTATGGTTGGATGCGGTTGCCACGAACAGAGAACTGAGTAGTCACCTCGGTCACCTTGAGAGGTCCGGACCTTAGCCCGAAGAAGATCGCATCGGAGCTGGATAGCGCGTAAAAAGTTTCTGTGGAAAATGCGGTCTGGATTGAACAACCAACGATTAGAGAGTGGAGAATGAGAAACTTCCTGAAGACTACGGCTTTCTGGCATATAGTAAAGCTTATCCATCTACACCGCATGGGCCTCCTCTTTTTTTTGTTACTACTGCCACTGTACTACTACGTGTACCGGGACATTGACATCTCTCATGAAGGAACCGAACAACGTATCTCTGACAGTGTTCCTCGGAACTGAACACTGGCTAAGGAGAAGTCTTTGCACTCGAGATTTGAGCGGGATGGGAATAGTAGTGGACAACCTGGGAGTGCTCAGACCACAAAACCGATTTGGGGTGTGGATGCAGCTGGTTGGTTTGTCTTTAGGAAGGTGGAGCCACTGCCGAACAAACTGGTGAATCGTGCAGCACATAGACTTGGGTCTGTTACGGTGGACTGGATTCAACACTAATGAGTGATTCATCTTCGGAATCAAATTTTGTCTCAGGAGTTCAAGAAGATGATGTTGCTTCACGAACGTTTTGGTGGTTTCTTCCAACACCGTAGAAAGTTGCACACGGTGATTTGTGAGTGCTTTACCTTTCCAGGTAAACGGGATATCGAGATGGTTCACTGTGTCAAAGGCGCTTAGTGAGTAGATAACGTCCGGGCTAAACTGAATAGACCCGTTGGAGATAGAGGTTGCGTTGTGTATATGGTCACCGCGAATGACCATGGGCTTAGTCTTGTGCATGTTGACCTTCAGCCCAGATAATTCCTGGGCACTGGCGGCGGCTGCAAGCTTTTCGGAGAGACGTGTCAGATTCCTGGCCAAGAGGATCAGATCGTCGATGTGAACAAATCCGCTGACCAGTGTATCGTTGGACTGGCAGCCAAGCTGCGGTCGGGGTTGATCCAACACCTCTTTCAATGCCTTGATGAACAGAAGCGGGGACAATGGGTCACTCTGGCGAACTCGGCGCTGGGACTGGAGGACGGAGCCTTCGAGCGTGGCGGAAGCATTTCCATAGGAGTCGGCAATGTAATGCGTTAGAAGTAGAGGAGCACCGAAAACTCGGACCGATCTGATAATATAATCCTGCAAGGCAGAATTGAACGCTTCGGATGCGTCAATAAAGGCCGCACACTTGCTGGCAAAGGTGGGGCACGAGTTGCGGAGCAGCGCACATATCAATGAAGTTGTCTCAAATCAACCATCACGATGTAGAAATTCGAAATGAAGAGCAGACACTTGCATATTTGTGTTCCAACTATCAGCCATCATCATTAATAAACTACCGCTCAACAAGTCAATGATTTTTGTGATTTCAACTTGGAGAGAAGTCCTAGTCGAGGGGTCATCGATTGGAGTTAACAGACAGTAACTGTGTCTCCTCTCGAGACGATCGAGCAACCTGATCATTACTCACAAGCGAAAGTGGATGAGCGTTCTCATATGATAATTCGGTCGTGTCTAACGTGCGGTCAGTGGCGCAGTGGTAAACACGGTTGCCTCATGAACAGCGTGTCCGTGGTTAAAGTCCCAGCAGTGGTGATGATATGCACTACTGATGAGCTCTAATGAGAGCGAAACTCGAGTCTGGTGTTTCTGCTGTTCGAAAGGGGCCGACTGGAAAGTCTATGGGAATGCGACAGCTGCGAACAATTGTGGGTGATGTTCAATCTGTATGGATATCAGCCAATATCTTGTGAAAGCAGCGCATCAACGATGAAGGCAGGACGACAGGTCTCAATTTGCTCGGAGGTGAAGGGCTATTCACTCTGGGAACAAGCAGCACAAATGAACTGGGTAACCTTCAGTTAGCAGGAAGAGGTTGCAACTTCTGGTCAAGGCATGGGCTTTCACACGCTTTAAATGTTTGAGCAACAGTTTGTTCAAACATAGGGCACTATTTTTCATGTTTTTCAACGTGCGGCAAATTTTCTCTGCAGTGATCGTATCAAACAAGGACCAGTATGGAGGCAGAATTGTACATGATGGTCACTCATCATTGTGCGGATGAGCCGATAATACATCGGATTAGTAGTAGTCATTGGAATTTTCCGGGGGGCCACGGTTCGTTCCGTAGGCAGTTCTCCAGTTTCCAGAAAAGACTGTAAAGGCAGCATCCTTCTTTCGCTGGTGGTAGAGAGTCTGGCTCACAGCACAGTTAGCTTTCCGTATGTGCTTTCTGCTCGCGTAGGTTCCCACAAAGACACTAGTAAGCCTTAGAGTGACCACTCGCCAAGTGAACGAAAAGCTTGTGAGGCGTGCATGTTGAGCAGTTACTTTGCCTGTACCATTGTGAAAATTTCTGCACGAAGACTGCGGGCAACTGCTAGTAATTCATCATCGTTTAGGAAAGCATCGATATTGGACTCCAGTTGGGTTATTACTGTTTGTGCCTTACCAGAAAGCTACTCGGTGCGTTTAGTAGCCTGAGACTCAACATCGGACGCCATGTTTTTTGTGAAGCGGTAGTTGGTTTGGCTGTGGGATAGTATGTTTCCACAATTTCACAGCATATTGACGTGTCATGATGCTCACCAGAGTATGGTTATGAAAATGTGTCGGGAGCCGGTGATGAAGTTCGTGTCGATTTGAGCATGACGAAGCCAGCTCACCCGCAAGTCTGACAGCCGATTCTTGCTGAGTTCAATTTGATCTGGTGGAATTCATATACCCGGGCTCCTCGTGGTTACGTTCGATGGGATGCGCATGCCTCCTGTATCTACTGAGACCAATTTTGGTGGGAAAACTGCGATCACAGTTGGTGCAGTCAAAGAGTGGAAAAGGCTGGGCATCTGCTTCCTGCTCTGCAACATCTCTGCATAGTTGCATACAAGCATGCCTTGACAAACCTGCGTTCGATATACGTATCTGGTCACATTCTGAACAGGTGTAATCCGCTCGCCTAGCCTGTGTACTGGCAGGTGCCGGCGCGGAGACGCTGGCGGTATCATCATTTTCTTGATAAAAAGTAACCAGTACGTTGAAACCAGATAGAAAGTGTGTGGCTATAAAATGTGTTTTACCGGTCCCTTCACTCGCCTAGTTTAGAACGATTTTTCAACCTGAGTCAAATCTCTCAGTCACATCAAGCTATGATACATTTTCGAGCCACATAACTTTATATCAAACTTTGCACTTTCTGACATGTATTCTCACGCTTGGTCACACTCTCCGAGAATAGTCACTGAAGCTGCAACACCAGCTGAAACAGCTGAAGTGCTCACAAACTTTTCTCAATGTTAGGGTATGTCCTATTTAGCATATTTAGGTAAAGCTGTCTTAACAACAGCATTAGCAAACGAATTTAGTTAAAAAGTCGATGCTTACATTACTGATGTTAGTTCGAGTCTGGAAGCGGCATGACGTTGTTGAGTACTCTGGAGCCACATGATTATATCTAATGCTATCCCTAGCAAGTCACTGTTTGTCCCCAGCTTGACTACGGATGTATGCATTATGCTACTCTCTATTACCATTGTATATTCGTGTGATCCATCATGTTTCCTAAACAGAACACATTTATATGCACTGCAGTATTCTTTTGCTAACTACCGTTCCGTAACCTTTGAACAGATAATCGGATGTGCATGAGCCTTGTATACTACTTTCAACCTGTGTTACCCACAGCCAAAGATTTTAGTAAACAAATACGGACACCATGTGAGCAGAAATAAAAACGTCGTACCGTTTTCACAATACAAATTAACTAAGTCCTTCTTGATATCTACGAATTTTCTTCATCAATATCTAGCCATTTTTGACCAGTTTCGACTCACACTCATCCTGTTCGTTCGTAACCATCTTTATACACGTGCTAAAACTTCCCTTCTGGTCTTCCGTGAGGCCATCCATTAGTCGACAGTCTGGTCGTTTCAACAAACAACAACAGTTGCATGACAAACAGGCTTCTCGGACAATAGTATATGATGAGACTTTTGTGTCCGCACCCAATACAAACCAGATGCACTACTGATGAGCAATAACGAGAGGAAACCTCGAGTCTCGTGTTTCTTTTTAAAACAGACTGACTGGAAAGTCTATCATATTGCGAAGGCCGCGATCGAACGTGTGATGTTCAACTTGAAATTAACCAATGCTTCAGGCTACTCATCAACGATCTTTGGTAAGTCGACGCACCGTACAAGACGCGCTTACGATATGCACTCACCTAATATGAGGTAAAATGAGAGGGGGCGAACAGCAATGCCCACGGTTAAACTGATACTGAAATTCATGTGACTTCTGTCTGCTTTTACTTCCACAACCTATAGGATACTCACCACAGTAATGGTGCAATAGCTGTTACCTAAATTCACTGTGATTTTGATCATATCTAGTCAGTTGACTATACTGAATTGTGCTTCAAACAGATTTTATTGGATTTTTATGAACGAAACAAAGTAACCTATGCTAAAATGTCGTGATTCGCAGTCTTGTGATCTGCACACCTTGGTCGTGTTTTTGCTCTTTATAGTTTGGACTAATAGGCTCGACACATAGATATAAAGAGATTGGTATATATGGTTTTTTGAACAGAATGATAGAATTGCAGATTTGACGCGAAATAATCAGACAGTTCACAGCAATCACTTACCTAAGTTCAGATGAATAAAACAGAAGCGTGGAAACTTGACACATTAACATTCTCAATGGGGTATTAATGAAAAGAAATGGACTACAATCCAATGTCAAGGATACGAGCTGTTTTGTTCGATTTAGGTGCATTTGTGTATTTTGATAGACATATTATGTGTGCATGAATAGCAAGCAACTCAATAAAATAAGAAGAAAAATCATAACAAGATATCGAATCCTAATAACTTGTAAACCTAACTTACACACTAAAGCCCAGATGTGACGTTAAGTTTCAGTTGCACCGCTTCAAATGTTCTATGGTATAATTTAACAGTCAGTGCTGTTTACTGTTAAATATGTTCCAAATACTGTCCAGAAGTAGCATCACATTTAGAATTAGTCAAGCCTTTAAAACATTACATCATCACCGGCAAATAGTATGGTCGTTTTATCTGTCATTTGAAAATAGCCTCGGCGTAAAATGCCACACACTGGAAATTGGTTGTTCACTGAACGAACATATTCGTTATCCTCATAACGATCTGAATAGTGCAGACCTTAAATCACTCGTAGAAGCCCAAGTACCAGCTTTTAAGTATACACTATATTGTAACAGCGAATATACAAGGTGACAATCGCGCTTAATTAGGGAAACAAAATTGACCAAACTTCCAGATTCATAAATACCCATTTGTGGAATTAACGTGCTGACATATGCATGGCGGAATACATCCTAACGTTGAAATAATGTGTTAGGTACGTAGGGTAAGTAAGCTGTTCCTTGGTGACCTTTACAGACATCGATTATTCAGTTCCATCAAGTATTAATCAACCTACCACTGACATTCAGTTAGAAGGAAAAATGAATGAGTTTAATTAAAAGAATTGGCCGTATTCTTTGTAGTCAAATAATATCTTGTTACTTTTGCATGACACCGTAAACCACGGCTAAATAAATAAGCCAAACTAACCGTTACATACGCTGTAGCGGCGATGGGAGGTCAATCCTTATCAAACAGGACATACTGCGCCCTTTCGTGGTCGAGGCAAATGTTTTACTATTTGTACTTGTTCTAATATATATCCACAAGTGACTGGCTCCAAGGAGTCTCGAAGCTTTGTTGATTGTTAATCAGTGAACAGTGTTGTGCCCTCAAAACAATCAATTACCCATCTTTAGTTCTTGGTTATCTCTCGTAAAAAAATTTACTTCACAAGGATCCACAACGTCTCAACTCACGAGGTTACTTGTTTGTGACTGATAACGGCGTTTAATGGAGTTCGTATCATAATAATTTTTTCGAGCACCTTATTCCACCACTAGTTTGTTCGCACATATACAAATAATCAGTCTGTGTTTGTTTCACGCACGCACATGTATGCATGCACAACTACAAGTTCATCAACAACTTTTCCAACACTCAAAGATAGCCGGATTCCCTGAGTTATTTTTTGTATTACCGCGTAATAGTTATCGATTGCATATGCGTCTAATATTCCCATATGGATTTGCGTTGGGATAAACTTTTTGCGGGTTTTGTAAGGGAAAAACGAAAAACATCTATATAGTTTCAGCCTACAGTAACTGATAAACTAAACAACTTCGATTTGGGATATTAATTTTTAACATACGTCCTCTAAACCAACCAAGTATACGGTGATCTGTTTAAGACGATACATGCTGTCTTGATGAAGAACTAACAACTCGAAAAAAATGTCATCTGTAGATTCATATTGATTTTTATTCTTCGAGTGCAAAGTAGCAGCCAGAAGTGTCGGTACTTCTCTCTTTCCCTAGTAACGTTTCTTCTCCTTTCTTCTGTCCACTGACTCGAATAATTTTACCCCGATTCAGGTCAAAAGGAAATCAGTGTGGAACTCGTAATCACCCATTCCGTACTCACGACTACTATGAAGCATGATACAATAATGGCACACTGGACAACTTCCAAAGAGCTACGCAACCGATAATATAGAGTGCAACGAGGAAGCGGCGGACAGTTTGTGACAGAAAACGAAACAAGCGAAGCAAAGAAAAATTTCCGGTGAGTGCATTTTGGAGAAGGTGAACAAAGTAATTAATTTTGAGTGACAGATTGAAGTAATCCCCTCCGTCTATCTGTATGCTGTACAACAACCAGTTACAAAAACAACTGTTTCTGGTCATTCTAATCAGATGTTTTTATTACACAAAAGTCATGTAAGTAAATAACTGTCATAAATGCCGCAGGATGTCCACATTCTGATGGATGAGGCCAAGGTATATTGACCGCAGTTTGAGCGTTTCAGAATATCGCATCATAAAAAACTTGCTCACCTCTTCATGTTCGTTCATATATTGACCATTCGGAGCTAATTGCTGGAGAAGCTAGACGATCTATGAGAACTGATATCACAGTTTAGAAGTAAAAACCTATGTTTACTTATGAGTTTTAGTGAAGTGTTTACGTAGACCATTGGAAAAACCATCCATTTCTGTTTCACTCAAAGCATTTCTAAAAAGCCCCTTTCAGCCAGTAATTTCGCCGATTAGTTCGACCCTTGCAATTTGCAATAATGAACAGTAGTCATCATTCATTACCAACCGGTACAAAATAGTGTGTCATACTTGGTATGGACATCTGCTCTGTTTGATTGTTCAATGGCTACTGTTTCGTCTCCGACCTCATGCTTGCTATAGTTGTCCTGTTGCAACGCCTGTACTGGCCTTCAACTGATAACAACTGAAGGGGAGATATCTACGTGGACATCCGAGTATTTCCTGTTAATCTGCAAATCATAACATTATTGCACGTTGTGAAAGCTATTCAAATATTCTCATCTTTCCCTTTGCACAGTCGTAAGCCTCCGGTATTGTATCTTTTGTAAGTATCATCAATAACAAATTCAACTCTTTGGATAATACTCTTCAGTTCTTCTGTGTAAAAGACCATCCTGAGCTACTAATCTGTCCAGGCGATGTGACGGTAACTTTGCTCTAAGTATCCACTTGACTCTTTGGCACTTTTGAACGGCTGTATCTGTCACAATACTTGATTACCAAACAATAACAAATCCGATGTATTCTTGCGAGTTAGTCATTGAAAACGGCTGCTTATTAGTCTAATTAATATCACACATACCACTACATTTCGGAGATAACTCACGAGGTACTGTTCATTCACCTGAAACTTACATCTTCTGCTCTGGGTTCACTTTCTCTTACGGTAGTCTTCACAAGTTATGGTGTAACTGTTTGCCATAACGTTCGTTCTCCTCATCTGTCGTCTGACTTTCTGTTGTTCAGATCGTTTGCATCCACAGCCCAAACTATACCTCGCCCCAAAAACAGACGACTGCACTACTGTAGACGTTAACTTTAAAAAATGAACAAAATTGAATTTTTAGTGTTAACGGGGATATTATCATTGTAGGAAATGAAAAAAAGGCAGTTTGTATATTAACATAACTCAAATTTCAATTTTTGCCGCAGTGTTTGCTTTGACGTAAATAGACGCTGTCTTATAATCATGGGACAGACATTTTATGGCCAATCTTATGACCCAATGTCACGGTCGACCACTTATTTCTACAGCGAACTCCGCTTTCTTTCGGCCTTTCTATTTTTTGCTCTCCCGTGCAAAAAGTCAGATCAATCTACACAAAACAATCGAGACTGTGGTTAAAAATGGATGGTTTATAGTTGTAGAACAGGCTACATTTTCAGGATAGCAAACTCCCTCAATTCTACTGAAACTTGACTTCATGCTGCTTGAGCTGAAGTCCAAACACCAAGAGCACTTCGATAGGAAACCTTCTTGTTTTAAAAGTTCGGCTTCGTTGTTGCTTCATTTGCACCCAAAATTACCTTCGGCAACCAAGTGACCCCCTTCATTTTCCTTCGGTTGAGGTTACGAAGATAAAGTAAACGTTATTATCACCATTTTTAGTCTTGAAGCCCTACCACTGGTTATTACGATCTGAATAATCCACGAAGTAACAGAGTAATGAATAAATACAAATGAATGGAAAGGAGTAGCTGGGAGAAATAAAAGACAAGAGGGTAGTAGAACTTCAGGAAAAAGAAGAGTCAGCAACCACGCGGATAGAATCTCACTATTAACTGCTGCACACCACCATGTTTGTGAACGTTTCCAGCCACAAGTATGAATAGCCCCAGATCTAATTATCGGACAGACAGCACCTACCAAACTTGCTTGGTGAAGTTTTCGAGTCTTTCTTTACCCGTGTTCACGTCATCGTCCGGACGCCTTTTAGTTTCTTTCAACCATCGGCAGCCACATTTAACATCGATAAACGGAGTAGGTGACCCAGCTGGTGAAGTCCGTGCACTTTTAGTAACTTAGTTATCCGTCGCACACGTGACTTTCCAAAATCTTTGTTGAAAGGCTGTCATATTGGATGTCAGACTACTTATCGTAAAAGCAAGTTAGGTTTTTAATGAACCAGATGAAGAATGGTGCAAGATCACTAGATACTGTCGTGCTTTGACCTCATGTAAGAAACGAGAAATTAACCTTTTGAGTAAAACAGAAGCAAGCTGAAGGTTAAAAAATAAAAATTGTATAACCAGTAATGAACATAATGATTGTAACAATTACTGCAGTCAGTACATACTCCTGCAGGCAACTTTTACGGATGTTTTTGTCACTAATTTGGCTATCGATGAAGATAAAATATTCACGGTAGAATATATTAATTCAAGTCATCCAGTGTGGAATATGTGTTAGGTCTTTTCATTACTGTTGTTGCCCTATGGGTTCTACACGGTTTGATGTGATCAACGTGCGTAATTAGTATAACGATCCAATAAGTAAGGTAGCAAATTTAATACGGCGGTGAAGACCAAAATACACGCATTCTGGACATGGGCTATAGAAGTAAGCACTTCAAACACCAAACTACGAAACCATGCCAACTGCTTAGAAACTTCACTCAGTTACCCACCTAAACTTGACCATCATTTGAAATCGTCAAATGGTCCAAGGGCTTGACTGTTCAAGCAGGACTTTCCAAATAGTTTACACTGAAATCAACCATCACCAATGCTGAGCATCGATGCTTTACTGTTGGTAAGTAGTATGACCGATTATATAATTTTGAAGAGACAATTGCCAAACATCTGAGCTTCTGTTGGATTCGAACCAGTAACAAGAATAGCATGCCCAAACACACTAAGCGCTGCATCAGGTGGATTCCGCGTTAGCTTCGTAGCTCAGTTGATGAAGCATTTCCCTCCTTTAGATAAAACATACTTGTTTAAAAGTTATTTATGGTAATGCAGTCTTTTTAAACACTCAAAAGACGACGACAAAGTCGACTTTCCTAAATTCAAGTTGGTCACTATTTTCTTAGTCTTGAGTCTCTGAAATCTGTATGGAACATATGTGCAGAATTCGATTTAGTGTTAATCAACACCAATTTTTGTTATGAAATTCCTCGATTACATTCATGTATATTAACATCCGCCGATGTGTACTTCTTTCATGCACGTTGTAATTTACTACACTGATTCAACATGAAATAAGAAGAAAAAAATTAATTTTTTGAACAAAAACGATGAAAAAAGTTTCGAATAGGCAGAACATATAAAGAAAACATGGCATGTCCAGTACAGGACTGGAAGCAGTAGACTGTCTACAAAAGCAATAGTTTGTGATAGGATAAGTGTTACGACAGTTGTTGTAGGCAAGATGTTGAATCGAATAACTGAGAGATCGAATCTTTCAGTACGAAATAAACATGAAGTGAAAGGTATACTGACACCCATAAAAATGTAAACGTGATATGTGCTTATGGAAACCCGGAAGGCCGAAGAATATATGACTGTTAGTTGAACATTTAATCAGTGCCTAGTAGTCGCAGTATGTGTTATTGTACGAGGATTCCTGTTCTCACCTTCTGACCTCATACTGTACGTCAAGTTCAACGGTTTTTCTCCCAAGAAAGACCTTTGTGTAATCACAATCCATCGTACTATCGAATGATTTTCAAGCCGTTTTGCCGGAGCAGTATTTGTAATCAATTTGACCGGAAACAATCTATGAATAACGCCGAATACATTTTATACGAGTTCCCATCGTTGGACACTTTCCTCTGGTCCCTAGAAGCATTTTCAAGTTCAAGTTTAATTTTATCATTCTTTTAGGTTGCGAGGACTACAGTTGGACTTTTCATTGTTAGTTTGACCTATAAATTCCGAAATCCTTCGAATGATAGTCGGTTGACGAAACCTGGTTTAGCAGGTTCAGGGAGGTCAGCGAATTCATGGCCTGACCGGTGGTTTCTGGTTGAAGTCAACAGACTGTATTCCTTGTCTCCGATTAGGACGAAAAAACATTTGACTTGTTTTTAACTTATTGTACTTAAACTCTTAAGTGTGATTGGTCTTCCAACGATGTACTTACATACGGGAGGGCTTGAAGACCCAGCTTCTACTATAACCGGGTGTGCCCACTAAAACTCAAAGTTGGTCGGTGAACAAAACTTCAATTTTGTACTCTTTTCTTCTGAAAACGGAAACTGCGAGCAAGTGTAAGTTATGTTCAACTTACATGACTTT
The DNA here is from genome assembly GCA_014338405.1 of Paragonimus skrjabini miyazakii. Taxonomy (NCBI): domain Eukaryota; kingdom Metazoa; phylum Platyhelminthes; class Trematoda; order Plagiorchiida; family Troglotrematidae; genus Paragonimus; species Paragonimus skrjabini miyazakii. The sequence goes on from JTDE01000012.1 coordinate 186,345, forward strand.
AATCACCGTGTTGAGTTTTTGAGAAAAAACATCTTACTGTCTGAAATTTGTGTTTATTGTGACAGCTAGCCCAAACACCGAAAAAGAGTATACACTGTTTAAAGTTAAATAATTTTCCTGTTATATGGTTTTATAAAATTGTTGAATATACACTCGCAAAGTTGACATTTATTTTTATGTATAACAGTGATAGCAGATTAAGGATTTTTCTTGAAAACATAACAACGCTGTCTATGTAGAGTTGGTTGCCTTGGTGTTCGTAATCAAATATTTATGTGACAGACTAACGAGTTTTGTTGCGTGTTAGATTACCGTCTATTGTTCTTGCCGTTCACAGTTTCTTGTCGACCACGCTCACCAATGAGTATGCACAGACCGATTTGTAAATTTATCGCCACTTCATACTGACTGATGGAAAGGCTGAGGAACATTGTGTTTCGTCGTGTGTCCTATCAAGCTAATTTAGTAATAACCACGTTTAGCCACGACAGTTTCAAATACACGATTGTGTTCCTCACTATGAACGTACGCACGAAATTCTTCTTATGTATGAAATAACTAAAGCTGAGTTACTTCATCTGAATTTATCTTGATACACTTCAAAAAGTAGGGCGGTTTTTTCAAACCATACTAAACAAATTAGTCATTGTGCGATTACTGAACAGCTAACAAAAGATTTGATTCACAGTTTCGACTAGTTCAGACAGGATAAATCCGCCACACAAGCAAATGTTTTTTAGAGCATATCTAGTACTAATTCATGTTTGCCTATTCTTCATTATAGTTTATTTATTCATATTGTTTCTATTAGGCTGCTAAGTTACAAGAGATTTCTTCTGCCACTTCACCGATAATCCACTAAGTGTGTGAAACTGTCTCATAGGCGGTTTCCTCGTATTCATTTCATATCATTCATGATCACCAACATCAAACCAATCGCTAGTTAGCATTTGAACCAAACATCTTGTGCTGTTTACTGGAGAGGTACACTGTACTGGATCCACATTGGGTCCGTTCAACGTTATTCGTTGAGATATAAACAATGGTTCAAGAAGGTAGTGATATCTCAATAATTGTCACATTTTTTCCAATTTACCAATTAATTTTGGGGTAAACCTTCCTAGAGTGTGTCTGTCATTCTGACAGTAGATGCAGCGAGATGCGAAGGAATTGTTCGAACCCTGCCTTGGATTCAACGAAGTGATCGTCAAACAAAGCTGAAGAAAAATTATTTTAGCGGACTCAGCTTCAAACTTTGGCAACGTTACAGTTTACAACCTGAGATACAACTAAAGTGGTAATCTAAAACCAACCCCCAGAGAAGACAGTGTAATTAGATTACAACTGGATAACGGTCATGTACGGTTTTCTGTTCTTCATTAGCTTTTCTGATCTGTTTCGTTGTAAACTGTTATCGACGGTGGATAGGTAACCGAATGGGAAGGGGGATTTAAAAAGGGGTCATAAAACCATACAGAAATTCTGTAGAAATACGGAAGTTTTACACAGTACGATGTACTTAAATGTGGTGTATTGGGCCATCTGACAAATAAAATATGCAATCTATACACACATGATATAAATCGGCAGTATTACGTACGATGGTCGGACGTCGTTTTGCGATATAAGTAAACCTCACCAGCGTCTACGGTAAACAAACAGGTTTTCCGAGCGCGTTTTGTGAAAAGCTTCACCGGATGCATTCAAATTGTTACAAGTTTCTCACGTCGGTGCTGCGTTAGATAACTGTCAGCATTCCTAGTAAGCTATGAAAAAGAAGAAATATTACTGGGTTTAACAGTAATGTTTAGAATTTTCAGGAAATTTTCAAAAATTTCCGTGGATTGCGGATGGTGTAACTCAGCATCTATTTGATAACAGGCTATGCTGCTTAGTCAACCACCTAGCTTCTCCGTAGTGAAACGATTGTCATTGTCAGTAACTAAAGCCTGAGTGATACCTTCGCGATCAAACATTTTTCGCATAGCTATAGCGAGGTTCCGAAATGCAATTCAGGTGAACGCAAGAAATTACCAATACTACTACTAACACGTGCCAAGGAATGGACCATAATAATCCGCCTGCCGGACCTTACACAGTTCAAGTTCACGGCACCCATTTGAAAATCAAACTGACAAAATCTCGCGATAAGTTATTGTCAGGCTACAGCAGTCGAACGGTCAAATGAGTAAAAGATTTCATTTCCTTAGATCAAGATGACTTGTAGATAGATCATTCAAAAACAGAAAATTGTAAAGTTGGGCACAAAATAAGCAGAGTTCGTTCAGTCTATCAGAAAATCTCTTGCCTCCCTCAGAACGGTCAGGGAATTCGTGTCTTTATCTTCAGAATATCTCGAACAGATAATGGAACTGAGTGTTCATGCTTTTCACACATGTTACAGCTGAATTAGAAACTGTTCGACCAACGTATCGGGCAATCAGACCAAATAGTTTTTCAGGTAAAGCTTATCTGGATAAGCCATTTACATGTGGAATATGTTTTGCATCTCTGTGATCAACAACTAAG
>JTDE01000012.1:210764-232145 GCA_014338405.1 Paragonimus skrjabini miyazakii
GTTTTCAGGACAACACGAAACCTTACCTTATCGTACTTCAAGGCAGTTTTCGACCTACGGCTTGTTTCACGTACGCAAATAATGCCCACTTCATCCACATACTTCTGAAGACACTCCTGGAACAGTGAGAATGTGCGAAATTCACGATTCTCAAACATCGCCTTGAAAGTCGCAATATAATCCATTTCCTACAATTTAGAATATAAGCAAAACAATAAAATGATGAATGAAAGGAAATAATCATATAATAAATTGAGCATTACTCCAGCATCCTTGTACTGACTTCGTCACACGTAACCCACCACAGGAGCAGCAGCCATACTGTAATGCACAAGGCAGATACAAGTCCACAGTCGACTGATCACGGGCTGAAATGTGGAGAGGAACCTTCAAAGAAGGGACACTCAACAGCGAACACACGAAACAACAGTCACAAGTCACGCTCGTCACAACAACACAACCACGGAACACAGAGAGAACGACTGCACAACAAACAGCGTGTATCGGTCAATTGTTACCACAAGCACATATCACCAAAAAGGGTACGCAGAATGGGGCTGTTCCAAGGGAAAGTACGTAACAAAAGAGGAATTTGGGAGGTGTCTTCAGCAACGGACGGCCGGCTATTCATTTGGGGTGTTTTCGTAGCCTTCCTCTGTACCGATCTCTGGAATAGGAGCAAGAGAAGGAAATTCATGAACAAAATTACAGGTGTGGCGTGTTTTGGCCACTACAATACCGAATTTCGAAAAAGATGTGCGACAACGCCTTTTTCAATTAATGGTCAGTTTAAACAAACATATATCAACCCATGACGCAGAATTCGTCGATTTCAATTTCTGAAACAGATACCACGCTACCAAAGCCGGGGTTTGCTTCCAGATATTTTCCCAAACGGCGGAAGTTGGGGAAATCACTTTTTGCAACTAGCATGCGTGATCTGGAACACTGACACTGTTCAAACCACGGTAGTCTCCGCAAGGTCGTCAATCGCCTTCCGTCTTCTTTGACACAATGTGCACAGAAGATGCCCATGGTTTATGGGGAGGGCGAATTATACCCATGACAAGCACGTGTTGAAATTTGGCATGAGCGATGCGCAATTCGTCCGGTGCCCGTCTTCGTGTTTGCTAAAATACTCGTGGGCCTTCCGTTTTGATGTGATGTACCACGTCCGCAACGACGGCAAGTGGCTCGTTGGATGGCCGGTCAGTTCCGTGAATTCCCGCAGTAGTGCTCGGTATCAATCACCACTTGGTTCAGAAAGCAGCTGGCTGAGGAAGGACGTCGATAAACTGATGCCTTCGGTGGATATGCATGTGATGACCTGCGTCGACAACTAACCCAAAATACTTTAAGAGATCCACGCCCACGGTGGCTTCTGGTGCATTCATAATAGTGAACACCCAAAGGAAAGCACGCCCCAGGGCCACATCCAACATGAGGGAGCGTGTGCCGGAGGTGCGCACTGGGGTTCCATTGCTGGCCTGGAGCTTGAAGGGCAGAGAACGAGGCGTATCCTCTTCTCTAGGTGGTACGACAATGACTTGAGTACCGGTGTCAACTGGAAAACACAACTTAGAATTTCTATCGGGTATACAAAATAGGCGACCAGGAGTAGGACTGTCAGCAACAGTTGTTGCCATTACCTGCTGGCAATTGCGTTTCCCGAGGCGGTTGAGAAAATGCACGGCTTAATGTATTTCCGTGCCTTGGTCCCGAATCTTCGATGACACCATCAGTATCCCGTTCTCGAACGCGACCCAGAACGACTACGTCCTCTGGAAGCGGAGCGAGATCGAGAAGCTTTAAGAGCTTGGAGTCCTGGACAACGTTCTTTTACTTGTGCTGCTAAATCGGCGGTTATGCTGTCGGTATGTGTCTCCGCCTGGTGCATTTTGCTGTGAAGGTGTTCGATGACTGAGTCGGTCGATTTTGCCAAATCATCCAAGGAACTCGTCGGTGTGAATGGAGAAATAATTTCTTGTACAAAGTCGGGCAATCTCTGCATCCAAAGATAGCCCATGAGTTTGTCATCAATCTTATGATTTTGTCCCACTTGTCTCAACTGCTGAGGCAACTGAGATGGAGTAATGTGCCTTAGCTTCAGATCGCTAAGGACCTGCTGAAGTCATTTTTCGTCTGATATGACGACACGTTCTAAGAGTGCGCTCTTCATTGCGTCGTAAGGGTTACCCTCCTGTGGTCTAATCACTGAATCTGTGAAATAGGGTGCGACCGACATCGGTATCGCGGTAGCCAAGTATGCCAACTTGGCAGCCTGGCGAGTGATGCATGTTGATTTTGTTAAGATCTGTTGCATCATTTTGAGGTTGTTATGCTTCGTTTGACTAGTGTTGAAGGGTGGCCTTACGTTTCATTATTTTCCCTAAGAATAAACAATATTACCCATTTTATTCTTACACCAGTCACTGTAACCGTTTCCTTACTCCTATTCAGCCCAAGCCTTGTATATTTTTAAATGTCGAAGTAAAACATTATTCTTCCATATTCTTTCTTGAGTAGCTTATACTTCCTACCACTTCTCGATGCGTAAACAATCATTTTGCTCCGACCCAACCAATAACCATTTGTTCGAGTGAACTCAATTCCGTTTTATCGGCCCCCATTACTGAGCGGTGCCTAATTGTCAAATTTGTTATACAGGCACATTCTTTATTCAATTTCAGAGGAATTTTCACATTTGAGGTGAGATGTTTAGTTTTCATGCACATTGATTCAATTGGCACCGTATTAAATCCAGTTTTCACGAGCGCTTTCTCAATAACCGTTTCGAAGATAGAATACCTTCTCTGTCGTTGGATACTGAGAGAGGCATTTATGGATCATCAGAATACGCATAACTCGTTGTGAACTTGAATCGTTAGCAAACGATTCAATAGTACTCGAATTTTTCAATATTTGGCCCAGACACCTTGCTTTTCAACGAGAACGAGTAGCAACGCTCTCCTGTCACGGAATTCAGGCATTCTACGAGAGTGACGAAATCGGACATTGTGGAAATTGCCGCCGGCCCTGACAATTATGACATCATCGAGGCTGATCCCGTTTCTCTGAACCAGCATCTGCCGCTGGGCGATCAAGCACTTCTCTTCCACTTGAGGCTGTGGCGATGTCCCATGAACTCCGTCCCCTTTCGGATGAAAACCAGTTGGACACTCATACCTATGGTGACGTTCCCCTTTCTGTTAACCTTAATTCTTTGAAGTTTACGAACGATTCTTTTATGCCAAATGTTTTAAGTGTTTCCGAAAGCTTTCTCAATAACAGAATTCCACCTGAAACGAGCGTTATCAGGCCTGATTGCTGTTTGGTTGGGGCCCCTACGACTAAGCAGGGATTCGGCCCAGAGGTAGCGATAGTGTCGGTGGTGACCCCACCGGAAAAGATGGAGAGTGTGTCCCACTCACCTACTGTTTTTCCCGTTCGGCTTAACCATGCTTTGTCGAATGTTTACAATAACGTTTCTGATGATCTGTTGGAGGAATAGCTGATGTTGAAGGCAGAGGAGCTAGAGTTGAAGCGTAAGTTGCTCGAGCTCCATAAGAGGCGCCACGGGCCTGTGGAATTCGAACCCGTTCTGACAGTTGGGACTATAGTTAGTACAACACCGAGGGATGATAACAGCCCCACGTTCAACAACGGGCTTCCGGAACAAACCCCTTTAGTTTGGATCCTGTTGAGTCTTTAGAGCGGGCTCCCAGACCTATGATTCTTGCAGCAAGTCTTCCGGAAATTGGAGTGGAGAGTTTCGATGGTTCCCCGAAGAATTACTTCACTTTTGTCAGACGTTTTGATGGTAACGTGACGAATAAGTTAGTTGACCAGGGATCAAAGCTTTCATATTTATTGCATCATCGTCGTGGCAGGGCGAAAGAGGCGATTAATCATTGCACGATCTTGACAAAGGAGGTGGGTTTTACTGAGACAATGAGAATTTTGCACCATCGGTTTGGCCGCCGGCATGATAGTGTGCAAGCGGTAAGTAAAGAAGTTTTCTCGGGTCCTAAATTAGTCACTGATGATGTTGATGGTTTGCGTGGACTAGCCAGTCAGATGAGGGGTTGTCAGGCGATATTGACGCAGCTAGATGACGGAGCAGAACTAAACTGCTCAACCAACCCTATTGAAGCAATTGAGTGATTGGCTCACCACTTACAAGAAAGGTGGGCAGAAGTTGCTGAGAGCACAACTGAGTGCGGAAGGGAACCTAACTTGAACTACCTATTACATTTTGTGGAGAAATGAGTGGCAGTCAGCGCTAGTCAGTATGGCCGGTTGGTCGCTCGCGTAGGAAGTAGGTCAAGTTACCCAACGTCCTCTGGACCCTCTGGAATCAAGTATTTGAGTGCAACGTTGGAGTAGATGTAACTTATGAGATGGTGAACTTGCAGCGTCCGGTTTTTAAGGGCAACCATGACATATCTGATTGTAGTTGGTTTAGCAGCAAATCTTTAGAGCAACGCAAGGCAACGTTGGAAAATATCGGATGCTGTTTTGTTTGCTTGAAAGCGAACCATGTGACGAGGTCTTGTAGGGTACAGATACGGTGGGGGATACCGGGTTGTGGTCGACGCCATCATACATTAGTTCGCGAGGTCAAGCCTGAAAAAAGTAAGGAGGAGGCTAAGCCGTCCTTATGCGGTGCCACATTCAGTCAAAGCAGCGTGTGTCTAGGATTTGTCCCGATAAGGTTGGTTGGCCTAGAGGCGTCGGTGACAACGTATGCCTTTTTGGATTATGGGTCTGACACTACGTTGTTCGATGAATCTATTGCAAGAGCAATCTGTTTGCAGGGATGGCCGTGTCAAATGATGTTCTGTACTCTACACGGAACTTGTGCAAGCCCATGCACTAAAGTGTCAGTTGAGTTGCAATCCTTGGATTAGAGGCATTTCGTCACAGCCGGTTCAATTTATACGGTGAAACAGCTGCCACTGACGCAGGCTGATGTCGTCCAATAATCTGAGGTAGATAAATGTGCTTACCTTAGGGACCGTCCATTTGATAGCCTAACTGAAAACGGCGTGGGGATCCTAATAGGATGCGACGTCCCTGAAGCACACCGGGTACTGGAACAGAGACTGGGAAGTGGCAGAGAGCTTTATGTGAGTAGGATAATTTTCAGGTGTAATCCCCGAGGTATGTGTCGTGCCACACTCCGGAATGAGCAATGTGTAGACCTCGTCGAATCACGTCGGGTCTCGTTGAATGATTTGACCCGAAGGGTGTGTGAATTAGATTTCACTGACGGAAGCACTTCGGTGGACAAAATGCTTTCTGTGGAGGACAAACAAGCATTAACTATGACTGAATGTAGTGTAATAGTTAAGGACGGTCACTATGAGACAGGCATGCCGTGGAGACAAGATAATTGTGTTTTGCACAACAATAAGGAGATGGCTGAGAAACGCCTTGCTGCATTGAAGCGAAGGTTGATTCGAGACCCAAACCTAAACGCCGGCTATTCGGCCGTGATACTGCAGCATATCAAGAAGGGCCACATAAGCAAGAGTGTCATAACTACAACGCGGAGATGGTACTTGCCACACCATCCTGTACTTAATCCGAATAAGCCCTGTAGGGTACGGATAGTCTTTGATTGTGCCGCCGAACACCGTAGTATGTCCCTCAACAAAACCTTACTCCAGGGTCCGGATTTGAATAACAGTTTGTTAGGAGTACCTATGTGTTTTCCTGCGTACCCGGTGGCAGTCTCCGCTGAAATTGAATAAATGTTCTTACATGTGAGAGTGCCATGTCGTGATCGAGGTGCATTAACTTTTCTTTGGTGGGGTTATGATGCGTTTGAAGGACCACTGGATACTTACCAGCTGAATGTCCACCCCTTTGGAGCGACATAGTCGCCATTTTGTGCAAGTTTTGCACTACAAAAGGTAGCTGTGGATAATCAGCAGAAGCTTCTACCAAAGACTGCGATTGTAGCGAAAGAGAACTTCTGCGCGGATGACTGTCTAGTATCATTCGACTCACTATCCTGGGTCAGGGCTGTGGTAGATGAACTTCGAGCGATGCTGCGGCTATGTGGATTTTGACTCACCAAGTGGGTTTCTAACTGTAGCAAGGCTATTGAACTTTTACCAAGTGAAGGAAAACTTGTTGACTCCCGGGATCTTGAACTTTATAGCTGTTAATACCAACGAGCTCTGGGCGTGTGGTGACATGTGGAAGACGACTGCTTCCGGTTTCAGACCAACCTCCATCATACCAGTAACACGAATAGAGGAATATTAAGTTGTGTGGCTTCGTTATACGACCCCCTGGGAATAGTGGCACCAATGTTGTTGCCGGCTCGCAGGTTGCTTCAAGACCTTTGTCACCAAGGCATCGGTTGGGAATGTGATATAAAAGAGTGTGATCGGGTACGCTTGGAAGGTTGGCTGAACGGTGCTAAATCCATAGACAGCGTGGTACTGCCCAGATGCATGGTTCCTGGACTTTCCTCAGCAAACCTTGCCGAATTGCATATGTTCTGCGATGCGCCTGAAGTCGGTTACGGAGCTGTGAGCTATCTGACTGGCGGCACTCAGTTCGGCTTTGTGGTAGGTAAACCTAGGATGGCCCCGAATAAGGTAGTTACGATAGCGAGGTTGGAGCTCACGGCAGCCGTTCTGTCGTCCAAGCTGATGTATTTCCAGATTCGTGAGTTGAGAAGCCCAGTAAGTAATGTTCTACTGCAGACAGATTTCACATTATTGTTGCAATACTTACAGATTACACCTAAATGGTTGGAGTCTTAGAACGACCTTCAGATTGGCGACGTAATTCCCCATCAGGTAAGGGCTTTCAGGGGTGTTTGGCCTTATGGTGTAATCACCGAAGTATTTCGTGGTGACGATGGACACGTACGTCAGATGTCAGCAAGAGCTTCAGATGGCACTGCTGTCAGACAGAACGTCATATCACTTTGTTTTCTAGAAGCGTCTGCAGAGTAACACCAGGTTGTTACGGGTAAGACAGAAAGTACGGATCCCTGTACTGAATCGGTTGATCTCTGCTGTTCCTACTACCACCACGAATTTGGAAAACCAGCTGGTTTTCGAGGCCCAGTGTTGATTTTGTTAAGGTCTGTTGAATCATTTTGAGATTGTTGTGCTTTGTTTGATTAGTGTTGAAGGAACATTCATTAGATCGTGATGCCAAAGTGAAACAGTGTCTTGAGAACTGGAACGTAAGGCTGGCCCCAGAACCGAGGTCAATATAGCCCGATGAGCATATCATCCCAGTCCCTTCCTTCCCAAGGTTGAGTTGTGCTCCTTTGATGGTGACCCCGTAAATTACTGGAAGTTCGTTCGAAAATTTGAGTGTTATGTCGAAAGGAAGCCGTACGATGACGGTCAGCTTATGATGTACTTGTTACACTACCATCGGGGTCATGACAGAGAATCCATTGAGGAGTGCGTCATGCTTCTGCCAACCTCCTCCTATCGCCGGGCGCGCGAGATACCAGGTGATTTGTACGGGCAGCCGCATCATGTCGCTCGTTCCCTCACTGTTGGTTTGTTATCTGCGGGAAGGACTGTACACAATACAACATATGTTTCTTCCAATTTATCAATAAAGCTGCACATTTGTGAGATAGCCTTAACGCAGATGAACTACATTTGGATGCTGGCTAGCTAATTACAAAACGTTGTAAGTAGTGTCGGTAAAACCAAACATCTAAATAATATCAGGAGGACATGCAACCAAAGTGTAATGCGAATAACGGACAAGTATAACAAGTGCACCTACAGCAAAGGTTCGGACAAAATACAGAGATGTAATCCGTGGGTGTGTTAGTGGATTGTTGGGTGGAATCCTATAGGTGTCAACTTAAGGATCTACAGGATGGAAACACTTTGCAGTCTACGGGGCACTGTAACTATGTTCTGTTCAGCGGTGCGCGAGAGACCCAGACAAGTTATGTTCACGTGTGTGTATGGTCTCGTCGTATCAGCTCCGGTGAGGACACTGGATTGAATCAAGTGTCCTAGGCTAATGTCCCAGATGAGGTTGTCTGGGTATGTTGCTGTTTGCGTGCGTGTGTGTGTGCGTAGGCGTGTGTGTATGCGACATTAACTACAGTGGCGTTGGCAAACTATGCGTTGTCCGAGGTCAGTACAGGTTCATGCGCGTGAGGGTCGCTCAGCGATGGGCGCAACATCCTGGTCGCATACCACAGTAAGCCGGTCCAGCCATATGACCTTGACCACACAACAGTGTGCTGCTGCATAACTCCCTGATATGAACTCTGCAACCAACTTAGAGAAAATTGTTGAATCACTACAAGTTAACATGCAGCACAAGATGGCAAGGTCGTGGACCGTGCATCGGCCTTTGGTCAAGAACCTGCTTTCGAACAACTTCGCGAGTTTATTTCACGGAGTGCTCGAATTGCTCGTAGTAGGTTCGGCCAGGTTGCCTAAGACAGTGACCACAAAACTGCCAGATCAGCTGCGACTTATGGTTCAAGCAAGTCGGACATACTAAGAGATGCCAGCTGACAGGCAAGGGCCTCAACTTACGTGGCAACTAAGCAGTGTTTATCGCCCTCTTTAGATATCTGTCTTTTGTGTAAGCAGATTCATAAGCTGGAACTCTGTCCTGAATTCCGTTCGATGAATGTCGGGCGGGGATGGTACACAATTAGACAAAAGGGCGGATGTTTCATCTGACTTAAGCCCTCCCACGTAGCTACCCACTGCAAGCGTAGGTTGAGATGCATTATAAATGGATGCAATGGTTGGCATATTGGCTTGCTACGCCTGAAGCCCAATGACCCTGTAGTAGCCAGTTCAGCGCATCAAGGATCGTGCAGTGCCGCCAGTTGTTCAGGCAAGCAGGCACGCTCAGGAGTGGTGGTTTCTTCTGGAACCTTTACTACCCACGCATTTATAGACAACGGGTCAGACACCACGTTAACATAGAAAAGCTTCCGAGATCGCCTAGACGTCTTGAGTACCACTTCTGCTCTATCCATTACGACGATCAACGGAACTAAAATAACGTACTATACGAGCGCCAAACCGAACCTGAGGTCCTTAGATTGAGATGAGACGGTTACCATTGATACCGCTTACTACTTTGAGGACTTGCTCATGAGACTTATCTATTCCATTGAGAGAGGAGCCCATTTGCTGGTCGTTGCATTCAGTGAAAGTGAAGACGTTGAGGTTCCTATTCTCCTCGGTTGTGACGTGCCCGAGGCAAACTGATGGACGTAAACAGCTATACGCAGTGAGGATCCTATTCGGTTGGATGTTGTTCGAACCCTTGATCAGTGAATGCTAGGCAAAGGCGTCCAACAACTGGCTTTCACAGGACGTTCCTGCGTTGGTAGACCAGATTCGTGCCTGATATGTTGTTGAGTTTGTTGATATGTCACCGTATGGTTCCACACTCCAGAAAGGATTCGGTGGCCTTATCACCAGTAGAGTCACCCAGGCTGGACGCAAGCGGCATTATGAAGTGTGCCCTCCTTAGATGTATGAGCACCTCATCTTCCCTAACCACCACAATATGGTCTAGAAATGTTTGTCGTGATGCAGATACAACCTCAAAGTACGCGGACGTGATACAACCTCATATTGAACGTGGGTATGTTGAAAGGGTCCCCCAATCTCATCTTGATCCTAGCTACCCGCACCGGTGGTACCTGCCACACTACCCTGTAATGGACTCTAAGAAACCAGGGAAGTTCAAAGCAGTCTTTGACCGTGCGGCTAAATGCCAAGGCTGTATCAGGGCCCTGACTTGACTACAACCCTGGTAGGCGTACTGCTACGATTCCGCCTGGAGAAAGTGACAGCGTCAGTGGATATCGAAGAGATGTTTCTGCAAGTACGCATCCTCGTTCGTGACAGAGGTATGTTCCGTTTTCTGCGGTGACCGAAACATAATCTCGCAGGAGATCTGGTGGAGTACCAAGTGGCTTCCCATTCCCTCGGCGGTACCTCCTCGCCGTTCTGTGCAAGTTGTGCACTACGACGTACCTCTGAGGACTGTGAGTCAGTGCATGAAAATTCCACTCGCGAATCAGTTCGGACGAACAGTTATGGTAACAATTGTCTATTTCAGGTTTTTACCACGGTGATAGCAAAATATTTTGTGAAAGAAGTTTGTGACATGTTGACATGCGGAGGCTTCCGACTGAGAAACTGGGTTTCGAATGACCCTGAGGTGCTAGTATCGATGCTGATCTCAGAGCTCTCACCCTCTTTAATAGATATTGCGGCCCAATTCCTACTATCACGACAAACTCTCGGTATCCAACGGGACGCTGAAACGGATGAGTGTCGCTCGAGCCTTCAGCTTCTAGACAGAGCGGAGACCAGGAGAGGGGTACTATCCTTTGTCCCTTCGCTATACGACACGTTGGGTTCTGTCTCGCCATGCCTACTGCTAGGCAAACGTTTGCTTCAGAAGCTGTGCAACAGTGGTCTTGGATGGGACGAACCATTGCGTCTAGAAGATCGCAAAGATTGGAAAGCCTGGTTGACAAGCTTAAAGACTCTTTATGACTTCCGAAATTCACGCTGCATACTGTTTTTCCAGGCTAGTATGATACAGCTATCCGAGATGCATATTCTTTGCGAGGCCTTGGAAGGAGGCTATGGATCAGCAACGTATGGATGCTTTACCTTAAATGAAGGCGTGAGAAACAATTCACCGTTGTTCAAAAAGGCTAGAGTCGCACCATCCAAAGCGGTAACTATCCCGCTACTCGAATTAATCGCAACAGTCTTGACCGTCAGGTTACATGGAATCATCGTTGGCAGCTTGGGTCAGATGCTACGATATTGTTATTTTTGGACTGATTCCATGACCGTGCTCTACTATATACACAGTGTGTCAACTCGGTTCTGCACGTTTGTGGTTAATCGCCCTTCTGTGATCCATCAGTCGTCAACACCCAAACAATGGGGGCAAGTGAGATCCAAAAAAAATTCTGACTGACTTAACTTCGTGCGGTTTGACAGGCGGCCTGGTAAGAGGCAAGAAACTGGCTGGTCCTGAGTTATGGAACGCCATGGCGGGCGCTCGGAATTGATTTTAAAAACCGGCCCCCTGAGTTAAAAGAAGATCAAAGCGGTGGAAGTAGATTTGATTAAAGGAGTGCAGTCGGAGTGCCTCCCCGAAGAAGTAGCGCTGTTGTCCAGGCTATCTGGCTGTGATAGCCTTCCTGTTCTCTCTCAAAGGAGCCCCTTGAAGAAATTGTCCACCATCGAGATTGAAGGAGTTATGCGGGTAGGAGGTCGATTGTCGCTATCGGCTTTCAGTTTCGAGACCATGCACTCCATAATTATGCCTAAGCGCCAACACATCACTACCCCCATTACAAGGTATCATCACGAAGTCGAAAGTCATTCCAGAAGGCCTCATGTGTTATTTGTGCTAAGGGGACACTTCTGGATCATACAGGGTGGCACGGCTGTTAGGCGAGTCATTGGATCGTGACTAGCATGTCGTCGCCGTTGTGCTTTAGTCGGTAAGCAGCCAATTGCCCCTCTGCCATCTGTCAGGGTAAACCCAGCGTGGCACTCGTTCACGAACGTTGGGTTAGATTATTTTGGACACTTTCACGTGAGGAGGGGCAGTAATTCCGAAAGAAAGATATGCGTGTATATTCACGTGCTTACAATCTCGAGCCGTGCATATCGAATTAGCCCACTTGTTGGATACCAACTCGTTTATTATGGTCTTGCCGCGAAGGACGCGGAGGTAGGCGTGAAGCTATTTTTTTGATAACGGCACCATTTTTGTACCCGCTTACAAAGGGCCTAAAGGCCGGGTTTGCAATTTAGGTAGCGGGTCCGTTAATGACAAGCTCTTACAAAGGGGACTTAAGTGGCAAGTCAACACACCGTATGCTACACACCGGGATAGAGTATGGGAGCGACTGATTTGATCTGTCAAATGTATTCTGGGCGCAATCTGCCGACAGCAACGAACCGATTACGAAGCCCTTCTAACTTCATTGGTCGAAGTAGAGCGTATCTTAAACAGACCATTGGTTCTTGTTGACGCAGGCGGTCCTGACAACATCGCACTAACCCCGAATGACCTATTTATCTTGAAGATCAATACACAGTAGGTCCCAGAATCTAATGTGATAGATAGGTACCTTATGTGTTGGAGAGAAGCGAGTCACATGGCAACTACCTTCTGGTAAAGGTGGTCTCGAGAGTGTGTGTCATCGTTGCAAGTTCGCCAAAAGTGGTTGACGAGGCAAAGTAATTTCCAGGAGGGTAACATTGTTCTTGTTGTATCCGAAGAACTAACTGGAGACCTGTGACCCATGGACCTAGTTACGAAATGTGAGGTAGACGCTGACGAACTAGTCTGTACTGCGGAATTTTGCACGAAGACAGGTCTACTTAGGAGAGACGTGAGGTGCCTATATTTGTAAGAGGGGCATGACTGTTAGGCACTACGGTTCGCGAGGTCTCCAAAGTATGTCATGTGGTTAGTTACATTAATTATAGGTAGATAGGGAGCAAGAACTATACAGCACCACCAGCGGTCTGCCAGATGCAGACGAAGTTTGGCGGGCGTTGTAAATTTGCTGATCCGCGAACTGAGAAAATTTCCCATTTTTTCAACTAACCCACTACCTCACCCACCCCGTTTTGCTTCATTAAACTTATATGTCGTTAAATGTCGGCGGTGCGTGTAGCCAGTCTTGTCCTGGTCTACTGGCGCGGCGATTAACGTTTGACCTTGCTGGTACTGTTGAGAAACTATTGATTTTACTGAACGAGACTATCATCGCGAACGATTGAGGTTTGCTTTTGTAATTATTGGTGCATTTCTTTAATAGTACCGTATAAATTGTTGGGTCTAATCTTGTTTTCACTTTGGGGCTCCGTTTACGGGCTACGCGTAACTCAACCATCAGATGTGGATAATTACACACAGGTCTTGCCTCACCAACCGGATTTGCTTCCTCGGTGAGTTCATGGGGAAGCTAGATAGATGAGAAATTCGCGGTTTGTTATTTGGACTTCAGGAAGGCATTCGATTCAGTGAACCATCGATCGTTAGTCCTCAAATCAAGGACCTCTGGTCTTCCTTCAAGACTAGATGGATGGACACTAAACTTCTTGAAGATCCGCACCTTCCATGTAGAGATAGCATGGAAAAGGTCCACGGAAGTTCGGCGGTTATTGGTGTACCTCAGGGATGGGTGCTTGGACAGCCGCTGTTCGTAATGTTCATCAGTGATCTCGCCAAAAACCTGAAGTGTCCCTGCTGCATCTTCGTTGATGATGTGAGGACTGTAAGAAATCCTGACAACGCGAGCAGGAAGGAGGACTTAAATACTGTTCAGAAACGGTCAAATGTACGGCACACTCCTTTGAATGTAAACAGTTGTAATCAGCCGTCTGCGGGAAACCAGACAGGGTCAGTCGGATATTACGGCAAGGAAGGTGAGGAGAGGGGGCTAAGGAGCGTAGAAGTACTCGAGGAACTCGAAGCGCTCATAGAGGGGAGTTCGAAGTTTCCAAACAGTGCATAGAGGTGGCGCGAAAAGGGAACAAGACGAAGTTTATGTTGAAGAAAACGTTTTCATCAAGGAGACTGGAGGTGTTGCCGCCACTTTATAAAGCTTATATGAGGCCACATCTGGAATACTGTATACATGCTTGGAGTTCGCATGTGGTAAAAGACATGAAGGTACTTGTTAAAGTTCACTGGAGTTTTACAAGTCTGCTGAAGGAAATGCGAGGTAACTCGTATGAAGACAAACTAAGAGAACTTGATCTGTTTTCTCTCGCGTAAAGGAGGGTTAGGGGAGACTTGGTAGAAACTTACAAGGGTCTTAAGGGAATAACAGGGGTTGGAGCCGAACCTCTGTTTGGTCTACATACGAACTCACACCTCCGGGGTCACTGTCTCAAGTTGAGGGAGAGGATTGCTACTTAGATTAGGGTCAACTTCTTCGTGTGTCGAGTCACCACATGTTTGAACATGCTTCCACAGTGTGTAGTATCCTCTGATAGTGTGACATAATTCAAAAGGAAGCTAGATGAATGATGGCCATCTTTCTTCCCGGACCTGTTATAAGAGCTTGGTTTGGGTGAACCTCCCAAATACTTTCCTTCTCAATTTGTTCTTAATGTTAGCCTTTTTAATTCTTATTCATTATTTTTATTTACAAAGTTTGTCTCAGTATCTAAAATTAGAGGTTTTAGGACTTAAAACCACACTGTTCTTAAACTCAACCCTTGTTTCACATCATTTTAATGGGAGAATAAACTTTTGTGCGTCGGTGGTAGCTGTAAACTTGTTGTGTTCAGATGGCATTGGTAGCTTGATTTCATCAGCTTTTATCTGGTAGCCCTCATGATAACTCATTGGGGTGAAGAATCTCTCATCGTTATTGTCGCAGCATTGAGCGCCCTCAGAAGGTCACTGGTGCGAGAGACTGGACAACTCATGGCTGTAGTCGTTTCGTCCTGGAAAGTGAACTAAACTGACTACTTGCAAACAGTAATTAGCGAGCTGATTACGACCCTAGTAGCAAGACAGTGAGTGATCTCTCAGCGTTCCCTGATAGTTCTGCGATTTATCCCTGAATTTTCTAAGGAGACACTTTGGGAACACTCGGGGAACGGTGGAAGAAACAGTGCGCGCAGTCATATTAGACGATGTTGTCACACGTCCCACAAACCCTGTTTGTCTACGAAGCTCAAGCGCGTTAAGTGGAAACTCGTTCTCGCACATTAGGTACAACGCATAGTTCGATTTAAAGAGGAAACATGATAAGGCACATAGGCAATTAAATGTTGTATTCAACAGAATATTTCCATCAACGTTTCTATTATGTTGACTAGTACGTGATCCCGATCACAGTGCGAAACTGTAAGTAATGGCATCGTTGGCTCTTTTGATTGCCCATCATCTAGCTTTCTGAATCCATCGTTGATTATTTCCCCTAACGTCCGCGTGCGATACAACAGAATACGTCTTTCTCATTATGGCTTCTGCATTCGTAAGGTAATAACCGGTTGTAATTGAACATACCAACAATGGCCGAAGCCTCTAGTGAGATCGCCTTCGACGTCCCAAAAATCATAATTCCCTGCGATGTGAGAGTTGTCTTACCAGTACCACTGCGCCGGTTCACATAACCTTGTGGATGTAAACCTACTACAAGCCGCTGACCTCAAAGTTAGTGTGGTTGCGTGAGTATCGCAGCTTTATTCGTGGCTGTATAGTGAATCCGCGCCATCTCTACTACTGTGGGCTACATTCACTAGGATAACAATGTTTTAGTCATGTAATATACCGCACGTGGGAAGACTCACGTGATCAATAGTAATTCCTCGTGCAAGGGACGGAAGGTCCACGTGCTGAAATGGATAGTACGACAGTTAGTCACAGAACTGGTGAGTTGGAAGCCGTATTCACAACCACCCAATTGAGCACACTAATTCGCAGGAAGCGTTCATTCAGCAATACATGCAGAACAGAAGCACGACAACGTGATAGTAAAAAGACGTGTGTACAAGTCGATAAAACAAGCGTCTTACAACTAATCATTGTTCACCTCCGCTGTTGCTTCTTCCGCTTGGTCCAGGTACGTGGCAGCCGCGAAACCTGGAAGAGAAAGGGGAAAAGGCACAAGTTGTTAGGCGCGTAGTTTGATTGACATCGTTGTTGTTACAGTCACTATTGTTGAAAACGCCGCCAAACTGGTCTGATGCTTGTTTGAATTCTGAAGGCCGACTAGAATTTCCTCCGACATTCGTCCTCTTTGGCTGCGGTCGTGCGGTTTTGCTTAAGGTTCACTTACGTTCGACTCCCTAGCGCCTTTAATTGTTGCGTTGAAGTCTGCTTGTGAACGGTGAGTAAATAAATGAGTACAGTTTGTTTGCAGACTCGCCGCCTCCTCACTACGACATCCGATTCGTGCTAACACGAGGCTGGACAAACCTTGGGCGTACGAACTTAGGAGCTAGCATTACGACATTGATGAAGAGACAAACGTTGAAAAGCAACTGACACGCGGTTGTTCCCTCCTCCTCAGTTGATAGTTCTCGCCACATCGTTGGTAAGTAATGTTCACATCCATGGGTGAACTTATTCGTAATGTAATGGAAACATCCGTACGTGGATTTACCACCAATTGGTGGCACATCCCACTGGTGGTACATCAGCATTAACGCTGGTGTAAAAGGTTACCTGAGTAAAATATATTAGGAAAATGGGATATACCAGTTGGTTGCATACTTCAACTTTCTCCAACTTCATCGTCAGCGGCTGAATGTCCTCTATGGACTGCATGGGGAAGCGCTCCGTTAATGGTGCGGTTGTTGATGGACCGCCGGTTGCATGTTGGAATCGCAGCGCCTTTACTTCCAGCCGTAGGGCATGCATTTCCTTGCGCATTCTGATGTTTCGGAGAACAAAGTTCTCCACCACACCTGGTTTAAACGGTTGACATCTTTATTAGGCGGACTTACTCTTCAACTCTATCACTCATTTCGTCATTATGTTTTTGCCTGCTGCCCCACTGTGTGCAGCTGGCGGACTAGTCATAATCGAGCTAAATACTAAGCACATGAACTGTTGCCACCTCCACACATCAAAGCAGTTGGGCTTACTCTAGTAGGCTGTTCAAAGTAAAAGGCAGTACGAAAATAGAGCCAGTTATGCACGAGCTAAAGGACGAGCCGAGAGTTTTTCAATAGTGTTTTCTTTTATGGCAACCGTGTCCCAGCCAAATTTTGTTCCGAGGTTTATTTAACTGATGTCTACGAAGCTGTAGCATGCGGTCCGGTCGTTTACACTCTGGTTGTCCGTTACACTTGCGGACCAACTTTGTGGCAACGTGGAGACACCGGGAGACAGCGATCTTCCGAAGTTCGGTAAAAGAAAAAAACACAAACAAGCATCAGCCAAAGGCCCAGTAAGTCATGCACACGACTTGCACAAGCGAAAACTAAAACGACGTCAACAATTTAGCAGCGCGCCCTGTTACACAATTCGAATTCAGCCCGTGCACGCATGCTGGTTTCGATCGTCCGTTGCAGGAGTCTGCCAGCAGCGTAACCTTGAAAACAGCAACTTTCACTTTAAAGGAACACCACAAGAAAAATCTAACATTAGATGACGGTCACCTTACAGCCATAAAATACTTTCCTTTTTTAGAGAAGGGCATGTGAACGATCTCGGCCCCTCCTGCGGCTTACGTTTTATCCTAAAGTTAAAACAAGAGATTGCAGACAACACTTCAAAAAATTCACGGATGATTCTGTCTTCATTTGGAAGTATCAGGCGAAGACTACAGTAACAAAGTTTAATGCGGTAACCATTTACTCTACAAGTTGAAGTCCTCACCCGTTCGGCCAGCAGCCTTGTGAACATTGCACTGCATCCAGTGCAGTGAACAACCAGCATAGTGATTTTGCAACCTTTACGCAACCTTCAGAGTGGGTGGCCACAGTCTCCCTATAATCACCAGGTTACGGAGGTTGCGGCCACAAGACACGGAGTGGTGAATAATGCACAAGTTGTCTTCCACTAGTAAACCCGCACTCATTGACGAGTTTAGATTTTGTTGGGACTCATCGGTTAGGGGTATTTAAACCAGGTTAACCTCGGCTACCTTCCACCCAGAACATACTTTCCCGAAAGAGGTTCACAAAAGTGGTGAATAAGCGAACATTTTTTCGCTGTTTATTAGGACGGCTGCTGGTACAAACACCGCCCTATAGTGGTCAGGACTAGTTACTGAATAGACTAGGTAAATGCGAGTGTATCTCACTGGACTATCGGTGATAACAGAATGAACAAATGAGAAAAAATAGTTACAAAGTTCCAGCAAGTTATGGTAGTCAAAAGGATTTGACTCACAGGAAAGTGTTCACAAGTGTTTGAGATGACCACCACAATATTTCAAATTACCAGTATCCGGAAGTGGGTGATATCACAAAGTTGTCGTGGACTGCTGAAGCGCAATCCGGGATGCGACGATGTTCGTAGTACAACGGAGCTAAAAAATTGGATGATAGATCCGTGTAATATCGTCAAACGACTGTGCAACGGAGAGAAGAGCAGACTGACGTGCACAAAATTTGTATTGAATTGCAAGGTCACTTTTTTAATCAATTCCAACAAAATGCAAAGGTGATACAAAAGGTTGCTGCACAGAAATGAAGCATCGTTTGCAAACAAAAATAAAGAAATCTCTACAACCCAAACCACACATAACTGAAGAATCCTGCGACGGATATAATAGGATGTAGAATTTTTATTCCGTAGTGAACATGGCGTAACAATATAATCATCCTGGTTATTCATGCTAGCCGTTGCTGCCGCCCACCGTTCCTACGGTACATGTCCTCCATACTACAAGACAATACTACTGCTTAACTGTATCCATCTTTTACACTTACGATACGACAATTCCATGGCCCATTGGTCACAATATACTGGTTTCATTAATAACTGTCGTGGAATTCCGGAGATGCAGCACAGGGCAAGCAAACATTAGAACAAGCATAAGGTTAACGAGTGACAACTCACTATAACTGTATACGAAAACTGATGCGCAGTCTCCCAGTGTGACATTAAGTTCATAAAAGAAATTTACACGAGCTTTCCAGTTACCTGCGCGACACCATTGATTCCTGACATTATTTTCAAAGGTGTGCAGAACGGACGCAGTGTCGCTTTAAATGCATTTATTGCTTTACTAAAATTTCAGTGTACTATATTCATCCAAGGTGATGTCAGTGTACTTAGAACAAGCCTAGATGATGTAAAAGCGTTAAGATGACGACTGCAAAGTGTGGGTCTTTTCAGTGAATACAAACTCAGACTAAAAATTTTCCCCAAAAAGCAAATGTTGTCATTGGGAAACGTTTGTCGCAATTTGGTCGTCCGGCTTCCTTTACCTAGGTTAGGACTGTCTTGGCATTCGTCCGCTATTTGCTGTTCAGCTACTACCCATTGCTTGACTTGTAACAAGAACGAAGTGGCTTTCTTAGCTGCAGTTGCCCTTCCTGATGCATGCTACGATCAATGCTGTTGACGGTGTAGGTGTTGAGGTCACGTATGATATGCTTCTCCGTGCGCACGTCTGTGTAGGTGAGTTTGAGGTACTTGATAAGCTTCTCCATTGTGGTAGTGGAGGAAGTCTTCGTGTTTGACATGAACCTTACCTTCCATATTACTCCCCTAGTGTGGGTTTGAGTTTCTACATCGTATGTACCCAAATTCAGTTCTATGGAGCTTCATCCTTTAGCCACTGCTATCCATCGTCTCTGTCAGTATTTCATCATCTGCAATTTTGATACATTTGTTCTTACCGAAGGATTCGAAAAAGGCCAACAGTAGTACGTAGAATATATTTGCACCTTGACATTTTGATCGCATCGCTTCGGTTATTTTTTACCAAACTGGTGGATTGTCTTTGTTTTTACTGATCCATTTTGAGCCATAATTGAATCAGCATTAACGGACGTGCATTTTTTTTACTCCTTTCGGATTTCTACGGGTTTTCCTACCACATCCAGTTTCTTCCGTTTGTTCCGTAGGGATATTCTAGCCATATCTCTCCTTTTCTAAACTTGCATCACAACATTTTGGTTTGTAGCAATTATATTTTACAACTTCATGTTTTTCATCAATGACTAAGGTTCACTTGCAGCTTGCTGCTTTTGCCTTGGTCATATGACAGATTGTCTCAAATATGATAGAGTGATGTTGCCTTGCGGCTCGCACATACTATAAATGTGCATGTTAACTTCACAAATATTATCGACGAGATGTGATTGTGAAAGACATCTCACGTACCACGGTTTGGATTTTTCAACGTCTTCTGTAATGTTGTTTGCAGATGACTTTTAAATCCAGTATGCTGTCCTCGAAAATCTTCCCCAGGTCGGTGGTGGCATCTCTTTCTAGCATTTGGTAACTATTCTCGAACACCATGTCTGTCGCTGGAAGACACTTATATCAACTGAATTACTGATTCATCGAAAGAAAGTTTCGTGTGCCTGCGCTGTCGAAACTTCGGCTTCCAGAACCTTTTTGTTATTGTCTGGTAGTATACGAAGCAGCCCCTATCTGGCTGGGTCCAGACGTTTGTTGTTCAGGGAGGGACTCCATATCAAAGTTTAAAATTGGCACTAGACAACAGAATATCATTCAACATGATGTTCAAGATTTATTGAATTCTACTCTATTCGAACGTAATACTATTCAACTGGTCTTAATTAGCGATATTCTTGGTTTGACTGCAGCGGCGGTGGATATCTGACGAACATTCGTTCCAACTCTGGTGTCAGAGTTCACTGCTATGAGGCTATTGGAAGTTATCCGAATTTTTTCCACGATGACACTGAGAGTTTTAAGTTTTGGACGTCAAGCGATACATCTAATGTCAACTTAGAAGTTGATCAGCCACGAACATACAAACAGACAACCAAGGTGACAACTTCTATTGCCACACCCATCGGAGGCGCAATCTGAGTGGTTGTTTAATGGTCAAAATAAGTGATCAGAAGCCAGCACCGCAGATGTCGCCAACCTTAACTTGAATGCAGTTATACCTCCCACCGGTGACTCTGATAATAGCCGCCTTCCATCATAAAACCAGGGATATGCTCTTATAGTTAACTGTTAAAAACCTGTGTACACAAATGCACAAGGACCCTGTGCCAGGTTGGTGGAATGTTATTATGCGATCGTTGACCTTTCTTCTCGCTTCAGCTTACATATAAACACGTGGCCCTCACCGGATATAAATAACACTAAACTCTCATCGTAAGATCGCAGCCTGCTATGTTAGTACCGAGAAGGCCGCTCAAAAATCACTGCTTCCTTCTTGCTAGATACCTCAGTGGTAACTTCACCGGACTTACCCTAGCGTTCATTCACGGCGGATGACAACACAACTTACACAACTGAGGTAACCCATCACCTTCCGGCTGAAACATCATTGAACGATAATCGGCGGACTATAACCGTTGAGTTCGCGGGAGTCAGAAATTATGTAACCGTGTTCACTTTTAATGGTTTCAATTTCCGCCAACTGCACCTCGTTCTGATAAGCACACATAAAAAAGTCTCATGGCCATGAAATTTTTGAGCATTATTTTTGATCTGGACTTCAGTCAGCATACTCAAAACTTGACCAGACAACGCCACAGTAACCATGCATCTCATATAAACTTTATGTTATTGAAAGAACTGAATGTTGCTGTTGATATCACAGCAGTCGCCCCTCTGTTGCTAAGCAGATATCTCATTGTAGTTCAGTCTAGTCCACTGGAGTGCTTCGCTAAAACTTCTCAGCGCCCAGCATGCGTTCAATCGCACAGGTTTTATGGAGTCACTAAGCTG
>JTDE01000012.1:249260-275607 GCA_014338405.1 Paragonimus skrjabini miyazakii
AAATCCATTTCCCTTGCAAATAATGCGAATTTTTGGGAAACAGTTCCTTTTCCCAGCATCGGGACCCGTTTCGGCTCTGTTCTTTGACACCTCATAACCCGAAAGTTTGATTTGCTCGGCGGCGGTGGTGCTTTTTAATTCGTTGAAAAATAGTCCGCATTTCTCAGTTAATTCTAAGAACTTCCAAAGATTGAATTCATGTTCAGCGGGGTTTCTTGCACGTATTGTAATGTTGTCAACGTAAACAAAGATGTCTTTTAGTCATCCGCGTACCACTATATTATCACTGGTCCGTTGAAAGCATGCGATGCCGTTTGTCACACCATCTGAAATCCGACGAAACTAGTACAAACTTTCCAGGCCTCAACGTTTACAGGGGGCTTTTCTTCCCGAATAGGAATTTGATGATAAACACTTGATATCCAGGGCGCTGTATGCGTCATATGTGGCGATGCATCCGGTCATCTCGTCAATTTTGGGGAGGGTATAAGCATCTAACGGGGTATATTTGTTGATCGTCTGACTGTAGCCAACGATTACCAATAAAGGTCATTGTTATTGTGCTGCGAGATTTTTAAACTTTCCGGTCTTTCCGAAACACTACGGAAGACGCTACATAACTTTCAGAACTGCCAGTGCCTATCAAAGCTTGTAGGTGAGTACCGTTGACTTCGAAATCGAACACAACATTCGAAAGACCGTCTGGAGCAGCTGCTGATATGATTGTGGTAATGGTCGGCGGGTGATAGAGGAACAGGGCTGTTTGTTCCTGGATTTCAGGCAAACCTTTCGAAAGTGTCCCTTCCACGCATCTCGAACATGGCACAGAAGAAGCATTTGCAAGTTATTGAGCTGAAGGCTGCCACATCAGGCATCGGGCGAATTTTCCGAGACCTCTGTCACAGTCCTGTAGATGTTAGCCAGAGCAGACTGGCACAATTGGAATTGCTTTTCTGCCAGTTCAAGCGATCTAGCTTGATCAAAAGCAGCCTGAAAGTTCAACGCTTTCTATCCCAACATTCTCTGTCAGATCTGGCTAGACAGTAGACCACTCGTCTGATTGCATCGTCTCGAGTTAGTTCGGCTGTAGTGATTTTGGAGTTACAGTCTTTCACGAGCAACCTGAGTCTTTGAACAATCCGGTCCAGTGTCTATTCATCTTCTTGTCAAGAAGTCTATACCGTATGACGATCGCATAGTTCCTTATTCGGCTTCACACAGAGATCCCGTAGTGTGGAGGCTGCATCTTCGTAACTATGGCATTCAGAGGTATATTCGTAGACCGAGGATGAGATGTAGTTGACCAAGATGGTCAGTTTGTTGGGATTGATATTGTCAGGGGGTAACAAGGAGTTAGCAAACGTACAAAACCAGTGGTTCTATTATTTAGGATCATTAACTGCATTGAGATCGACGTCAGACGTATCAGAATAAAGGATTCGTTCCATCACGTAGTTGAACGAATAAACGATTCCGCGTCAGAAGCGGAAGAGTGGGAGGCTTGTATAATAGACTTTATTTGTCTAACGGTTGGTGTGTGGCAGTTGAAATAGAAAGTGTAAATTTATTACCAACCCAAGGATGAAACAAACCTAGCGAAATATAGCGGAGTGAGGGATTTACTGATGACGCTGCCTATTCTTAATACGTTTAAGAACGGCAAACCTTCTGAAAATGGTGCTTCCCACAACACCTATAGATCGAATCTTTTGCCAGATAATGAACCCGAGGGTCTGTCATTATCACAGAAATAATACTTGCTACTTCCAGTGGCAGGGCATTTTTTTCGCATTGCACTGGAAAGTAAGCAGGGCCGTGGAACTGCGTAGATTCTTCAGTAGACGTTATGAAACACGAAGTGTAAACGTGATATGTTTGTGAGTGTTAACTGACCACTTCTGGAGTAGGGCTTGGCTGTAGGCAGTTTCGAAATCGAAAGATCCGTTTTCTAAGAATCGCTGACGTGTGTCGTTACACCGCAGGTCGCTAATGAAGGCGTTCGTGATAACGGTCTCACGGCACCCTAACAGAGACGGATTTGAAGTTGGAACCTTTCGCAAATGATTTCAATTTCGGACGGTATTCGCCGTTAGACTGACTGGTCTCTTGCTCGCACGTGACTAGAAGATGATGGGAGATTTTCTCTTTAGGTTCTATATGGATTGCTTCAAGGATTGTTAGCTGATTCAAAAGTACGAAATTCGGAGATATACTCATACACGGAAGGAAATATGTAGTTAATTAGGGTATCTGGTTTGTTGAATTCAATTGCGTTCATCATGGTAATGAAGTTTGCGAATGTTCTATACCAATGGGACCGTTGTTTTGATGCTTCTGCGGAGCTTGGATCGGCATCAAATCCACTGGTTTAACAAACGCAACTAACCAGAGATTGGGATATGAGGCCTGTAGGAAAGGCTTTATTCGTCTTATTATTGAATCGACAGTTAAAAAGGGAACGAGGGAATAGCTGTTATGTCATAGCACAAAAAGATACAGGAAAAAACGGCGTCACAATTCACGACAGCGGCTCCTTGTGAAAAAATGATCTAGACTAGGTGTTGGTGATTTATTGCCTGTCTTCGTGAATTATTGGACAATTCGCATCATGTTTGGCCTTCGTTGGTTTTGATTGGTTCCTTGTTGGTGCCAAAAAATGTCCTCTTCAGGTAGATGCCAAAGAGTGTAATTGAAAGCCGAAGTCAGTCCAGGCATTCCATTATGCTTGTAGTAAACACTCGCCTGATAAATGCGTTTTTATCATCTTGAGAATGAGCATCTCCTCCGAGTTGTTTGTAGTTTCTACGACGTTTTCTTTCGGATCTTAGGTTGAGATCTGCGGGTAAAGACGACGGAGCATAACCATGTCTACGAAGTGAAATGGTTGGGACACGGAACCAGCCAATTTGCTGTTGTGTGTACTCCTGCCACCTCCCCAGGCTTCTCTAGGTCATACTGACGAACTACCCGTTTCGCAGATTATTTCACCAACACCTATCCGTTTGGCACTGGTGACTGGAATGAGATGGAACATTTTAAGGGAATTTCTGGTTACGACAACTACTTCGGCAGTTGCACCCTCCGATCTCTTTGTTTCCCGTTCTTTTTGTGAGCTTTTTGCCTTTTCACGCTTAAAAGAGTGCATCTGGTAACATTTGCTGTCGGTCGTTGTCCGACATGCAGGCGACCGGAAAGTGCCCAAAATCTCAGGGGTTCATGACACAATGTATTAGTCAACAACTGTTGAAGCGGTTCTTTTAGGCGTACCCCATGTTGATCCAAACTATCTGGTAGAGTTCAACTCAGTTTACTGGCTCGTTCGATTTAGTAGTTTGCCTGTCTAGCGTGATCAAACAAAGTGTTAACTTCTAGCCGTCCTAGTTTACTCCGTGTAGCAATATCCAGGAGCGGAATATTTTAAATGACAAGTTCGTATTGGTTAGAAACGGACAGTAGTGTGAGCAAAACTTCGGGAGTCTGTTCCCGTTATCCAAGATCAAACTAACTGCTTAAGTAAGCCTCATGTGTGCATTTCAGTATCTAGTTATAATCACGGTATCAGTTCTGAGTGCTTGATAGACTGGTTGAGCTAACCTTTGATTATATTCGAATTGAAGTCTGCTGGAACATACAGCTATAGAGGACGGCTTGTTTATCATTTCGTAGCCTGACTATTTTCATGAATTTGCCTCTCGTTCCACAAAGCCGACTAGCAGCTGGGATGCAATCTTTGTAAGAAGTTTCGATCGTATCCCTTAAGACACTGCGGGCATTCGTTTGACTAGGCACTGGGGTTTGAGTTCCCGGATATGTTTAGGCGAGACTTTACATCACTGCAAATGGAGGCTTCAATTAGATTACAAGATCCTCAGTACCTGCCTACAAAAGACATCTGCCAATTAGCCTGTATCGAATAGTCGACTAATTTGGTTCAGTAACATGGGTGTTGCTATTTGACCGAGTTGTCTGTGAGTTAGGAGCACTTAACGAAGCTGGATAATGATTATGCAGCCTGTATATTGGTTGAGCGTTGGTCGCTTCCTTTTCGCCAGCATTGTAGAAGGCCATGAGGTAGTCATACCAGGATGTGGTCGAGAATTGACAGCATTAACGACTACAATTCATATGCGGTTTCTATCAAAGCTTAGCCACCAAACCTCTGCCTGATAATAGAGGAGCTGAATAGGGCTTTGTTCATGAAACCCTTGTACCTGCACTCAGTTATCCAAAATCAAGGTGGTTACATTGGGTTTTCAGTGAGGGCGAGACGACAGCTACAAAGTAAGATGACATCTAACCTGTTGGGTAAGTTTTTTATGGTTCCATTCGCTATATTTGGACTAGTGCCATCATTACCGTCGCCACTTAGAAATGTTGCCCGAGCTGGCGTCGTTCTGCAGTTTCTGATATGTCCACCTCCAGACGATTGCCGGTTCTAAGTACTATTCCACACTTTTTAAAATAAGTTGTGAAAAACTTCATAGCCATTTTTCGCGGCGAACGGCAGCTCAAGTCACGATACTATGACATGATTCAGGTCTGAGTACCTCTTATGTGTGAACTTTATACCAGAAATTCAGTATGTTCTGCGATGTTTATTGTGAGCAGGACAACTGACATATCACTTAACCAATTGCACGTAGCTGTCTTCATTGTCACTAAGGCCGCAAAAAGGAAATGGACGTAATAGTTGATGAAATGACAAACTGTAAAACAAATTGGGAAACTCTGTATTCGACAGGGCATCCATGTCTGCAAATCCTGTCATGTCTGTAATCATAGCCAGCTAGCAAATTGCGCCAACTGTTAGGGCTTGCTGTGAATAGGTATGTTTAGACGGAACTGTGCGGTCCGGTCGAGGTTGCGGTGATCACACTTTCACCTCACGACTGGTCTTGGAACATCAGCAGTTATAAGCAACCGGCGGTCGTGATCTGTTTACACCTGAAGACTGCCTTAAATTCAGTTGCGCCTAGCGTACTCTGGAACTGCCTTCATTGCAAGGGAGTTCCACGGAAATACATGAATTTCTTAAGATCACTGTATACTCCCGTTGCAAACAGGGCAAAGGAATGTGAACATCTTTCTCAGAGTCCATCATGTTTGATGATGTTCTTCGTGGGTGTCCGATCTCTCCCTTCCTGTTCAATTTTATCATCGACAACGTTCTAGGTGATGTGTCTGAAGGATCCAGTTACCTTGATTTTGAGTTTCTTTCTGGCGCTAGTTTAACCAACATGGAGTATGCGGATCATATTGTTCTGCCCAGCACCTCTGCCGAAAGCAGTATGGAATGCGCTTCGCACCCTGAAGGTGTAAAACGGTACATCAAGACTGAAGGCACGAGTTGCCTTTGCCAACCTGCGTCGTTTGTGGTGTCGGAAATACGTCCGGTCGTTGCTGAAAGGAAGGGTATATAATGCTTGTGTGCGTTCTATTCTGCCCTGTGGTTCGGAGATGTGGCCAGATCGCAACGAAGAAGTCAATGGATTCGCTGTGTTTGACCATTGTTGTCTCCGCCAGTTATGTCACATCAAGTGAGGTGATCACAGGAAGGATACGGTCGTTTGCCGGCACGTATTCCGGGACGTTTGAAGTACGTGATGAGTTGACCAACTAATAACGTTGCCGGCTGAGCGTTTACCGTACCGGGCGTTATGTATTGAAGCGTTATATACTGAGTTGGGTGAAACCACATGGTGGTCAAGCAAGCCGATCACGAAATATAGAAACCTTGACTGTTCCATTGAGCAAAGTGGGTAATTGTCATTGGCCTGGTTGGAGTCCTCGTGATCACTCAAATCGCTGACTAGAAACGAGCAATCTAGTTATCAACGGCCTATCTGCATTTATACCATTTCTAGTTCTTCCGCTTAGACTTCTTTTATTCATCCCTAGCCTTTTTTTAATTAACATTTCCTGCCGGGATATTCCATGTTACTGTTGAGGTCGGCGGCGGCCCGTTTGACAGTACCTTCTGGTCGGGCTCAAGCTCGTTGTGATGATGATGATGATGATGTTGATTGTGATCAGCACCGGCGCAGATATAGGGAGAAAAAAATAGATGGTCGTATCTCCAAGGATTGGGCAGTATCCTGTAATCCAAGAATCCGCCGTCGACGGAGAACTATCATTCTGACGCTTTTGTAAGCGACTGTGGAGGTGTGCTACTTTGTGTTTGCGAAACCTAGCCTCAGAGTGGAAGACGTGTACCCACTTCATATATTTGGCAGTCGGTGTCTATTACGACTCGGCTGACAGAGGAGGGTAAGAAAAAACGCAAAGACCGCGAGGAGTATCTCGATCACGAACGGAACGCAACGATATCGCGAAATGGTACGAAAATCAGAACGCAAGTATCGGAACCCAACTCTCGCAACTTAGACCCCCCAACAAGTAAGGAAGAAGAGGGCCTTCAACCCGAAGGTAAAACAGTGGTGTACAACAGCTGCATTTGCAGGTTTTGAGCGGCTGTGGGCCTAAACCACCAGGTGGACCAATCAGAAGCGAACGCAAAACTTGGATCTCAAATTCGCGGACAATGCAAAATCCATTTTTCCTAGCAAATGAGGCGAATTCTTAGGGAAAGATGCCTTTTCGCAACAGTGTTTGTGTTCCATCGTTCACATAAGGTAGCACCAACGGATATGTAACGAAGAGATTATGAAACGGGTCTTTGATAATGTGTTATGAACCGCGTGGGTTGACAATTGATGAAAAATTACTAACGCCCGGCGTTCACTATAACCCGGCTTAGCTGCGACGGTTGCACTAACGATTCACGACCCACGTACTACCGCAAATGAAGAAGACAGGAAGACAGGGAACCTTCAGCCAAGGGTGTATTTGATTTCAACCAACCGTTTGTCCAATACACTGGAAAACTCCACCGTATTTATAATGTGCAAGCGGAGGCTCATACAGTGGTGGAAGCTCACAACGTGGGGAGGCTCATACAGTGTTAATAATAAAAAGTCCAACATTTTTGGGTTAATTGTGGCATTATCCCAACATAATGAATGCCAGGCGATTTTCTGCAACTGCACAAAGATGCCAGGGTGTTGTCTTCCACACTGAGCACTTTTAGGTGATATCTCAGACGACTGGCGCAAAGTGTGAAACGGATAGTTGGTCGCCTGGCATGAAAAAATGAAGTCATTTATCATGGCCAAGTTTTCTTCCAGGGCTTGCGTCTTCACGATTCAAAGAATCGGTGGCTAAAGAGGTGATTGCCAGTCGGGGTCATTGACGAGGGTGTTGGTGTTTAGCATGGTTATCTGTGAGATGAGTGGATTTAATGACGCTGGGCAGTGAGCGCCGTAAGGAAAGCTGTATTACTGATGGCGCCTTACTCTCACTTATAGCTCGGTTGTTTGTTTGCAAGCTTCAAGCACCCTGATGCCGAATGTTCTAGGTATAGACGTAGTTTATTGTAGCTAGGCCCCGTCCCTTCTTTTTCTTTTCTTTCTTGCTTGCTTTTCCTCCCTCACAGTTGTAGGGTGGTTAATTATCAACGTGAACTACTGAGTTATTGCCCTCTTTGATTATGGCGGTCAAGTGGATAACGTTTCCAACCAGCGGACGTCCAAACCTGACGGGTAGCATCTATCAACCTTACTTACAGGAGCGATGAACGCATTCACAACTCGTGTGCACACTGTTATCTGGTCACCTTGAAACGTCCTCCGACCATCAGGAGCCGCAGTGAACAATGTGAGAGTGAAGTACTCGATTTGAAGTAGGGTATCCAGCCGGCATACACAGCATTTTATCCGTTACGATTTCGATGATTTCCCACATATGTATCGACGTACGGTTGATTAATTTGACGTAGGTTTAATAGTGGGTCAATGGTAGACATACTGAGAGCTTTCGTGCATTCTCTACACAAGTGGGCCATATCTCTGCTTCGTATAACAAAGTGGAACGCCTGCTCGCATTGCACATCATACCTATAATCGACAATCGGGCATCTTTGTGATGCAACCACTAACGAAACTTCACGAAGACACGAGGCAATTTTGCTTCCCTTTGAACCTCATCATTGTTATGTCCCTGAGTTGTTGAACAGGTCAGCTAATTGTATATTCAATCACACGTATGTTCGATCACAAACGGCTGAAATGACACCACTCGGGTAGTTGAAGCGATTAACGATCTCCAGCGATCCTCCTATTGCCACGAAAATGTGACTTGGCCGCTACACTTTAAAGCGCATATAATGTGGTCTGCATACTGTCCTCAGGACTTGGTGTGATGGTGTCTTCCGTATATACAGTGCCCGTCGGTTTACTACTGCCTGACAGAACTTACAATTCAAGATCCTAGGTTTTTCTGAGTGCTTCTAAAACACAGTCAAATGTTTCAGGTGAAAAGAGGAATTCGGATATCCCTGTTAAGCACTGTTTAAAATTGAGGTCGCTTGATATAGTTTTCTATAAATGCACAACCTGTACTCAGAGTAACTATGTCATGACTTCGCGAAATTGGCGTTTCCCTGATATGTGCCCACGATGTAGCGACTCAGTAAAGCATGTCGCACATCCTAGTCGAACACTGACTGTTAGGGTTACAGTAAACCTGATCGCTTGGCCCGTAGAGGTATGTGGTTTAACCTCATGTTGGTCCATGTTTAAGTACTAAGTGGAAATATTAGATTGTCAACTCTGGAATCATGTTCTTTGTGTCAAGTTTATCTTAGTCGTAACATCAGTGTTCCGGTATCGATCACAAGGCAGATGTCTCGCCAATACACCCGCGATCAGGTTGGAAGTACACGTGTTCTTCGCTTACTTGTTTCCCTCTGTGCTTCAGAGTCCGACGCAGTATGAGCTGTGAGCATCCCGAACGTAATAGAGATGAGACTGGTTCCTCTTCGATTGTTGCATAATATCCTGACATTTTTTGTATGCGCGAGTGATCTGATGAACACCAGTCACCAGACACCTCTTCAGTCTCCCATGTGGAACTTGAGTAGCCTACGGCTACAGTTTGACAGTAACACTCGGCCGTATCTAAGACTGTTTTTAGATGAAGATTCGTGTGGCAACTCCCTTCGCATGACACTTGTACTTAGTAAAGCTGTGCAAGTTTGTGTTACTCGTGAGTGTATCGTGGTCTTGTTACGATTTTTTCGGATCCAGCGATTGCAGAGAAAAACAGGAGTAGCGGAAACTCTTTCGGTACACGAACAACTTCAGGGGGCCACACAATCTATGCTTACAAATGAAAGCCATCTGTATGGTCGAAAATTTGTATCGAGCGATGATGAATGGCCATCTCTTCAGTGAGCATCACATCAACCAATCCTCAGTTTCAAGTTTTCGGTGACCGCAGTCAGTTTTTTTGCTTTATTTTCTGTGGTAAGTTGTATGTTGTTAATTTCCTTACCTAAATGGTGGATTACCCACATGGTATTGCGATTCTGTTTCCATGTGTCATTAGCTATTCACATTTATCGATTATGGGCGAGGCCGTTGACAATCTATCGACGGCACGGTTGTTTTTGAGATATGTTTGATTTGTTGCTCACGGGACCCTCACTAGATTTTTTATTCCGAACTTAGTTTATTTTCTTTTTTCTTTAGTTTGGTCAAGTGCAGGGATGGCGGTCTGCAACTCTCCCTCAAATTACTGCTAGATCTGTTTGTACGACTACTGAGCGGCGATGGAAAAGTTGATATGTTGACGAAACTGTTGCCGGAAATCATAAAGGTTAGTCGTCCGTCATCAAAAGCTAAACGGTGTAATTCAGAATTTTCGTGATGACCCTTCGTTTGAGTCAAAATTGCTAGATGTCTTATGGTTTCTCGGTAAGTGATCTGTGTTAGTAATCTAGTATTTCTTCAGATACCGCTATTTATGAGGTGCAGTCGGAAGCCGTCCGAGACCGTTATTTCCGATTGCTGCACTTGTGCAAAACACACGTAAACCCCGCACTATTGATGGAACGATTATCGGAAGATACATTAGAAAACATGTCAATTATGCAATCTAAGCAGCAGTTTCAAACGCGTTATGTGAGAACAAAGACACGGTTATTTTTCAAACAACAAAAGTTCAACCTTCTCAGAGAGGAGAACGAAGGTTATGCAAAATTGATAACAGAATTAGCTCAAACCACTGGCCCTATGGAGGCAGTGATGACACAAGTCCGATCACTTATTGGGTATTTCGATCTGGATCCCAATCGTGTTCTCGATCTAATACTCGATGCATGCGAATTTCGTGAAAATATGAGCGAACAGTTTCTTAAACTTATACGTCTGTATAATCCCGATAAACACGATCTTACGCATATACTGGGACACAAATTTCATTTCACTCAGGTAAGTCGACCGATTTTGAGTTTAGTTTATTTGTTTTTTTTTGCATTGTCTCAGAAACAGTGGAGTACGCATTGCACTTCGTGTGTTTTGAACGTGATCATAAGAAAGGAATGTTGTTATTAATTGTGTTGCGAAAACTTGGTCATGTCTGGAAATAACTAATGCATCGTTACTGCCGTTCTATAGGTGAGGGCATTTTACTCTAGAAAGGGTTGGAGTCCTCGTGATCACTCAAATCGCTGACTAGAAACGAGCAATCTAGTTATCAACGGCCTATCTGCATTTATACCATTTCTAGTTCTTCCGCTTAGACTTCTTTTATTCATCCCTAGCCTTTTTTAATTAACATTTCCTGCCGGGATATTCCATGTTACTGTTGAGGTCGGCGGCGGCCCGTTTGACAGTACCTTCTGGTCGGGCTCAAGCTAGTTGTGATTGAATGGTTGAATAAATTTTCAGCCGGTTGATCTGGCATATCTCTCCGTTAACCAAAGTTTTAGCTACAAGGTCAGCGAACTGACATCTTGTTTCTGTATGTTGTCCTCCGGTTTTGCGGTTCGAGCGTGAGCTTTCACACAGTACAGCATTGTAATTAGTGAGGAGTTCAAAGCAATGACTTCCAAACTGGGTGCAGATTTCTTTGGTGTAATCCTCATGGCTTCACTAGAGTCCCGGAATGTACTGGATGGATTTCGTATTTATGTTCATCTAGTTATTGTGATCCTTGCGTCATCTAAGTGCAAAGTATTTTTGTGTGTTGTAGTGCGAACTTGATTGAGATTTTAGTCAACTTTGGCTGATCCTGCTGTAGCACGTAATCCACATCAGAAACGGACTTAAATAGCCTGTGAGGCTTTGTGGACATACTTTTACCCGCCGCGTCGATGGTGCAGTTCGGCGCGTGACTGCTAGGAGAAAAACTGAATGGTCGATACGTCCATTGCAGTCGTTCTGTTCTGCCCCTCAGAAAATGAATCTCATATTTTAATCAAACTGGGTTGTGAAAGTATATGCGGAAGATGCTGTTGCTGGTGAGGTGACGTTCATCCGTGACAGCAGATCCCTGCTGTTAAAGGTTTGGCTCCTAGTTTACCTCAACTTTGACAATATTGCAATGCATTGTTGTAATTGCAGTGTAGTATTACAGCACAAAATCCTGAAAACATTGTAGACAGAACCGTTCCACATCGGAGTGAAAAAGAGTGCCTTTTGGAGTAACCACCTGGACTCGGACCATGCTGTTGTGCGTGCCCGTTTTGTTTTATCATTTGCTCAGAGGACACACGCTCGTAAATGTAAAGTGCTTAACTGGAATTCGAGCGATGAGGATGTAAAGAACGCTTACCAAAAGGCGTTGGTGAAGAAGTTGCCCAATTCGAGTCAGGTGAGTGATCCTAACGAACATTGGGAACAAATCGCCGAAGCCATGAGAACATGTTGTGAACAGGCATGTTCGGTTGGGGCTGTTCAGTTGCGACAGAACTGGATTTCTGTCACGTCGATAAACCTCATGAAGGAGCGACGCTCAATCCCACCTGGTTCGGAATATGATGACGACCGTCGAGAACTTAAACGCAAGCTGACTAAAAGCTTGCGCAAAGACCGTGAGCAGTACTTGGTCGAACAATCAAAAGAGATGGAAAAAGCCTTTTTATCTGGGAACAGCAGAAGGCTTTTTTCCCTGATCCGTGGTTGTACTGGTCGTCAAGTCGGTGTAAGTGAGACCATATGTGAAAAAGGTGGTTCACTTATTACCAACCAATCGCGCCGACTTGACAGGTGGGCTGAACATTTTGAAGAGCAGTTCAGCTGGCCTCAACCAGATCATGTGGACAACGGGACCCGATTGGTCAGTTATTGCATTCCAGACGGCCCTCCGTCGGAAGCAGAAGTGGTCCTGGAGCTTAAGTTATTGAAGCGTAATAAGGCTCCTGGTCCAGACCTCCTCACTCCTTCTCTTTTCAAGGATGGTGGCGAGAGGTTGATATCAGAACTGACAAATCTCCTTCAGACGATCTGGGAGACTGAAGAGGTACCAAGTGATTGGTGCCTATCAACAGTCATTCCCGTTTTCAAAAAGGGGTCCCGAAGTCTATGTGACAATCACAGGGGCATCAGTTTGGTGTCTATTGCGTCCAAGTTACTCACTGGTCTCATTTTACGTCGGCTCACTAAGCCCAGAGAAAGCCAGATACGTGAAGAACAGGCAGGATTCCGATCCGGTCGAGGTTGCGTTGATCATATTTTTACCTTGCGACGGATCTTGGAACATCGGCACTGTTACAGACAGCCGACAGTCGTGGTCTTTTTGGACCTGAAGGCTGCCTTCGATTCAGTTGCTCGTAACGTTCTCTGGAGTTGCCTTCTCCGCAAGGGAGTACCAGAGAAATACGTGAATCTACTGAGATCACTGTATGCTCACTCTGCAAGCAGGGTGAGAGTTTATGGTCAACTGTCTCGGGCGTTCATCACCTCTAGTGGTGTTCATCAAGGGTGTCCGATTTCCCCCTTCCTGTTCAATTTTGTCATGGACGACATTCTAGAGGGCGCGCTTCGGGAATACAGTGGGCTTGGTGTTGAGCTTCTTCCTGGCGCTAGATTGACCGATCTGGAGTACGCGGACGACATTGTCTTACTTAGCCCCTCTGCCGAAAACATGCAGACCATGCTGGACAGGTTGAGCGACCGAGCTGGTTTGTATGGAATGCGCTTTGCACCTTCAAAGTGCAAAGTGTTGCTTCAAGACTGGGGCACTTCAAATCCTATCTTCTTCATTGCAGGTATTCCGCTTGAGACTGTGGACAGTTTCACATACTTGGGTAGCACTATCTCGTCAGCCTGTAATATTGCTGACGAGATATCAGCGAGGATCGCAAAGGCACGAGTTGCCTTTGCCAAACTGCGTCATCTGTGGCGTCGTAAAGACGTCCGGTTGTCGCTGAAAGGAAGGGTGTATAATGCCTGTGTGCGTTCCATTTTGCTTTATGGTTCGGAAACGTGGCCTGTTCACAAAGAAGACATCAACAGGCTTGCTGTGTTTGACCATCGTTGTCTCCGCGAATTGGCCCATATCAAGTGGACTGATCGCGTGAACAATGTGGCAGTTCGCCGACGCGTGTTCCGGAACGCTCGGGATGCGCGATCAATTGGTCAGCTAATTACGTTGCACAGCTTGCGATGGTAGGGTCACGTACTCCGTATGTCATCTGATCGTTTACCGTATCGGGCATTATATGCTGAGGCCACCAACAGTTGGGTCAAACCACGTGGTGGTCAAGCAACAACGTGGTCACGAAATATGAAGACCTTGACTGCTCCATTGAGCAAAGTGGGTAGGTGTCGCCTGCCTGGATGGGGTCCTCGTGATCACTCAAACCGCTGGTTAGAGACACTATCCGAGATGGCGATGTGTCGCAGTCAATGGCGGACCTGTGTCCATACCATTTGTAATTCTTCCTGTTAGCTTTCTCTCATTAATTCTCAGCCTCCTCAGTAACTTTTTCTTCTAGGATATTCTACGTCACTGTTGAGGTGAACGGCGGCCCGAGCCACAGTACCTTTTGGTCAGGCTCATGGCTGTTATTATGATTATGATATGATGGAGTGAAAAAGAAAACCCCATCTGTTACTGCACCTTCCACCGACAGGCAGCCAGCGGAAGTTGTTGCCAATTTAATTCCACTACATTGTTGTTTTCATACTTTAGGAGTCATGTCACCACTTCCGCAGCCTTCTATACATAACGACTGCTTTTGTGAAACTAGTTATGTCCGCTGCACGACTGGCCGTCTATCTGAACGGGGCTAAGAACATCATTTGGTCTGTCTCATTTATAGGGTATCTAAGCCAATAACCGCATGAATCTTCCTGATTGATTAAGATTGTTCTGTTGGTGGTGGTAATGCTCTTTGTCCCATCTGCTGGGTGAGCGCTGCGCGTTGAAAAGTAGTGAAGTGTTGAATTCAGCCTTCACCCAAAGCAATAGGAATTCGGTCGTAAAATCCACTCCGATGTGTCCCAGGCCCGAAAATTCTTCCGGACCCCCTCCACTCTTTATACTGACCAAGAACCGTTGTTAACGTTTTGATTGTCGCACGGAATTTCCTCGGAAATTGGTTGTTTTTAGGTTGTTTTGACAATTTTCGGCTAGGAAAAGATTTATATAAGTGTATTATATGGTGTGTTACAATTAATTATATTTTATTAATATATAT
This sequence comes from Paragonimus skrjabini miyazakii, assembly GCA_014338405.1. Classification (NCBI taxonomy): domain Eukaryota; kingdom Metazoa; phylum Platyhelminthes; class Trematoda; order Plagiorchiida; family Troglotrematidae; genus Paragonimus; species Paragonimus skrjabini miyazakii. Next base: position 263,803 of record JTDE01000012.1, read on the forward strand.
ATATATATATTCCAATATTGTATTTATTCCATTGGGAATGTTCCTGTTCCTCACGCAGTGCTTTTGTTGCTTTATTGTTTGATTACTTGGAAGTAGTCAGTTGCATCACGAAATAATATTACCCTGTTTTCTCAGTTCATGGTTTATTTGGCAGATGATTGCTGATTGGATATATATATTTGTTGCAGGAACCCGATATGGTGACACCCCCTTCCTTGTACAAAGTCGCCGCTCTTCTCGTTTCTGAGGGTTTTGTGAATTTGGATGTTTTATACAGTCATGTAAGTATTGCTTCGCATTAGTAACTTTCGATTCTTGCTGTGGTTGTACCGTCTCGCTAGTTGTATCAGAATGCCAATTGTCTTTGAAGAAGAGAAGAAGGACACCATCATATGCATTCATCGAGGATTTTGTTCTCTTTAACTCACTATGTCCTAATTCAGTGTTCATCTTCCCCATGATTGGGTGTGGTTCTCCCTTACTTTTACTCTTCCATTGTTCTGCCATATTGAACGGCACTCTGGCGCTAGCTGTGTTACCGGTGCGTACCAGAAGTCATAAAGTTGTGCGATCAATCCCGTGTTCCATCTTAGTTCGAATACCATCTGACAGTGTCCAACCTCTGCGTACGAACTAGCTTGTCACTTTTCATCTGACATCTAATAGTTAAGGAGCTGAACGCAACATGTTTTTTTTAGCAAGTAGCTTGATTGTGTTATGTTATTTTAAGTACCTAGAGTCATCTTCGCTCGTTCATCAGCTTGATGCGAAGTTCCTGATGTTTTTCTTTGTCTGGTTGATCCTTTGGCCAACAACAGAAAGGGCTATCTAGCTTTTACTTGGTCTGTGTATTTGCCGCGTATCAAAACCCAAACTCTGATTAGATGAGACCCGATTACGAAAAATCAGGACCTCGACTGGATTTGAACGGCATGAAACGGCGTTTCCAAATGCGGCAAGCGCCCTACCTGCTCCCTCTACGAAACCACACTGAAGGCTCGGAAATTTTCACAGTTGAACTCTGTTACTCGCCCCTCCCACTGTCTCGTATTGAATCCATCAAATGATCGAGGGGATCGACTACCCTGACAGGATTTTCTAAACACTTCACGCTGAAATCCACGAAGGCCGCCGTTGAACAATAGGATTGTGTTGCTAATTAGAGATTCGTCAGATACGCTAATTTAAATGAAACTTAACTGTGAAGTCACTGCGTGGTTTCTTAGCTCAGCTCATAGAGCATTTGGGCTCGACGTTTCTTTCACTGGTTCGAACCCAGCCGAAGCTTTCATTTCTCACAATTGAGTTTCATCTAAATTATTCACTCTGTGAAACTACCCATCAGACTCTATTTATCATACAATTCTACAAATTGGGTTTGTTTTATCACTTAGTTGCTTGGAAGGATGTGATGTGCTTCAGTCATCTCACTTTCCTTCAAACCCCATTCCCCTACGGTTTTCTTATGGTTGTAACTGTATTTCACACGAAGTTACAAGAGAAGCCGTCAACAGAGCTATCTCACCATGTATGCACTAGTGAAAAGCACTAAAATGTTACCTTTTCACAGGAGTGACATTTGTCAGCAATGCCGACCTACTTGTCGAGAAGTCATCGAGCGTCTTCGGTGTGTCGACGATAGCGTTCACTATTTAGTTTGTCGTTATCCAACGCGAAACGCATAGTCTTATGCCGGCGTCGTTAAGTTGACTTCGGACTGCAAGGTGTGCAGTCGCAGTATGAGGATATTCTTTAATTCCCTTTATGACCTGCCTTGCATAGACCACAGCCAGCCAGCACGGTTCTTCTGTCAGAGCTGGCGACGGACATTCACATGGGTAGACTAGTATTATCTTCGGCCTCCTGTGTTTGCATTTACACTCACTAGTCGTGGACACGAAAAGTAGAATAAAGTTTAGCGTTCTCGTTTTTATGCCTCTCTATCCAACCATCAGCTTAACAACTAGTGCCGTTAACAACGCCAGCTCAGAGTAACATACAGTCCCTGTGTTATAGTTGTACTATCCTATCAGATGGGCTGATAATCTGTGTCGTAGTTGCGACTAGCTTGCACAACACTTTAAACGGTTTGTGAGCGCATTGGCCTATTTTCATAATGCTCGGCGTATATTTCAGCTTCTACCACCTTAGTGTCTGCCACTATGTAATATTAAGTTGTTTTTTCCAGCATGACTAGACCTTTCGAAATGGGGACTGTTTTCCTCGATATGTGGTTTGTCGAACTAGCTGTTGTTACTATACCTTGAACGACGCTCAAGTCATTCTAACTGTGTTTCTTCGAATGTGCACTTGTGGGATCATTTATCCACAGACAGAGAGTCGTCAGCTTTGTATACTGCTTCGACTCATCAACTTCTGTCATATGTTTGTTCATTGTGGCGCACTTATTTACGCCTTTTCTCGACTTCACAAGCTGGTTATCCGATGCTCTGCATACCAGACTGCATGATGTACATGATACACTTCCGATTACGGGCGTTTAGGCGAGCAATCTTCACCAGTCAGATGGTTTCAGCTTGCCACGTGGCGTGGTAACAGTTTTACGCTTGTGTCATCTAGTTTTCCAGGCTAAGTTAGCTCAAATAGATTACAAAACTACGGTGGTTGCGATACCACCATTCTAAGCAGAGCATATTCAAACTGAACCAAAGGTCACACTTTTGTTGGGATAAGCTGCACTCATCATTTGAAGAGATCGATTGTTCGTTGCTTGTTCCCTTATTGTCTCACAGCTTACACCGGAGGCCTGTCCACACAATTTATGGCACTAGGCGAAAGTGATGAATTCTAGGACGTCGACATACACTTGACGGTTGCTGTGTTTCTCAATAAAACTGCAATCCGAATGTTGCTCAGTGACTCACAAGTGTTTGGCCGAGGTATTTGGGATAGTTTTATGTGCTGAATTTCGTGATTTATACTGTGACGTTGAACAGCGATGCCGATAAACACACCCTCACCATCCACTTCCTGGTTTACTAATTATAATGCCACAACTCGAATAAGCATATTTCCGGGATCCATGTTAACCGCACGGAGAATACCCGCTAGTTGTACCACAGTCAATTCACAGACGTGAATACCATCAGCAGTAATGAATCTCGAAAAGCTTAACCCAATAAGTTCATCTATAAGGTTGAACAGTTTGCATAAATGAACTCTGTAACACAGTGCGTGCTTGACAGAAGAAAAGTGTGCCTTCCATCCAAGTTTGATTGTAATCAAAATTTAGAGGAGTCGGAAAGTCTATTCACACATGCAGAGCCACAGCCAACGATGATGATATACTGAATATGTATTCATGGCTTGCTCGTTGCTGATAATCAACTGGAAATGATTAATTTAAAGTTGAACATCACCCGCAATTGGTCGCAGCTGTCGCATTCCTATAAACTTTCCAGTCGGGCCGTTTCCAAAAGAAGCACTAGACTCGAGTTTCGTTCTCATCAGGGCTCGTCAGTAGTGCATATCCTCGCCACTGCCGGGACTAGAACTCTGGCCACGCTGTTCACGAGACAACCATCTTTACCACTTTGCCATTTACCTCACGTTAGGCACGACCGAATTATCATGTGTGAACGCTCAACCACTTTCGCTTGTGAGTAATGATCAGGTTGCCCGATCGTCTCGATAGGAGGCACAGTTACTGTCTGTTAACTCCAATCGATAACCCTGCGATTAGGATTTCCTAGACAGGTCGGAATCTCCGATCTCATTAAACCTGCTAGGATTAATAACTTCAATCTGCTATTGCTCGCTATAGCAAAAACGTTTCTATCAGCATTTTTCTGAGACACTGGCCATCAACAGCCTAGCTAACTGAATAATCAAGTTCAGATTATTCTTCGCGATATTATTTTTAATGCTCTCAAAAAATCATCCGGGTTTTATACGACTAAACACTGAAATTAAGTATACAATAAGCAAGTATGCGGAGAGAAATGAGAATACTGCCGAGTAACACTGCAACCCACAGATATGGATGCGGACTGACAAGAAAATAAGACAAAGTTTGGGTAAAAATAACTGAAATTTTATGCTCAGAAACCAGAAGATGCACCATAAATATGCGTGTAGGTTAATTTCATCTCGAGAGTTTAGAAGATTGCAGAGTAAACCAGTATCATGCCAAGCAAATGGCGGAAACCTAAAGAAGAATCGGTCAACACGCGCCCCTCTGTTCGGTAAGGAGAATGAACGGTACGGTCTTGGACTAAACCAGTCAAATTGTGACGTTAAGCTAGAAACTACTGACCGATTATTAAAAACAAGCTGTTCATCACTACTAAAATTGGACCGATCCCCTGTGGCTAGCCGGTGAAGCAGCCGCTGAATAAACCAGTACGATCGAATGGTAAGGTGTTCTCAGTAGTGGGCAACACTCAATTCTAAGTTATAGCATTATAATTAGCAAACCGGGAAGTGGATGGTGAGGGTGTGTTTATCGGCATCGCTGTTCAACGTCACAGTATAAATCACGAAATTCAGCACATAAAACTATCCCAAATACCTCGGCCAAACACTTGTGAGTCACTGAGCAACATTCGGATTGCAGTTTTATTGAGAAACACAGCAACCGTCAAGTGTATGTCGACGTCCTAGAATTCATCACTTTCGCCTAGTGCCATAAATTGTGTGGACAGGCCTCCGGTGTAAGCTGTGAGACAATAAGGGAACAAGCAACGAACAATCGATCTCTTCAAATGATGAGTGCAGCTTATCCCAACAAAAGTGTGACCTTTGGTTCAGTTTGAATATGCTCTGCTTAGAATGGTGGTATCGCAACCACCGTAGTTTTGTAATCTATTTGAGCTAACTTAGCCTGGAAAACTAGATGACACAAGCGTAAAACTGTTACCACGCCACGTGGCAAGCTGAAACCATCTGACTGGTGAAGATTGCTCGCCTAAACGCCCGTAATCGGAAGTGTATCATGTACATCATGCAGTCTGGTATGCAGAGCATCGGATAACCAGCTTGTGAAGTCGAGAAAAGGCGTAAATAAGTGCGCCACAATGAACAAACATATGACAGAAGTTGATGAGTCGAAGCAGTATACAAAGCTGACGACTCTCTGTCTGTGGATAAATGATCCCACAAGTGCACATTCGAAGAAACACAGTTAGAATGACTTGAGCGTCGTTCAAGGTATAGTAACAACAGCTAGTTTGACAAACAACAGGTCCAAATAGTAGGGTGAAAACATTTACGCTAGTCGGCGGTTTCAACAGATGCTCAACAACTCAGTATGCTCTCAGTTTTTTCAGCCGTTGTTGAGAATATTCTTATATCGTCTCAAGGTTTCTATCGCGCCCTACTATTTGGACATTTCTGCGCCTGCTTTCTTTGTGTACTAGGGTTTCCATTGGGTCACATCTGTACCCAACATTTTTAGATTCTTCGAGCTCCATCGTTTTTATTTACATGCTCGAAACATCCGCGCAACTGAGACGATGTTTTTCGTAATCGTTGGTGTCGATCAAATTTCCCTGCACCTTTGAATTCGCCTTATCGTTCTCACCTCTAGCTCAGCTATGCATCATTTGGTCGTGGTGATAACCTGATGTTACTCCTTCCTGTTTGCAGAGGGCATTTCTTCGAGCGACTTTTGCAATTTTGTTTTAGGTGCCCTTTTTATATGGCTCACTGTATTTAATCGTATAGTGCTAATAGTAGATTTTAAGCCCACTTACCATTACAGAACTGGGCTCCGTTGTCTATTCCCATAAGTCAGAGTTTTTCCCCGGAGAATTTGAAAACTTGGTATGTTTACTTGCTTATTTGTTGGCGTGCAAACCACCTGCCAGTAATCATCTCGCATAATTCAGTGTAACCCTCAAACCGAGTGTTGTTGTGCTTTCGAGCTGGCAGGTTTATCATCCTTCCATTCATTGAGGATGCACACGTTTGTGTGTATGTGCGCTTGCGTTTACGCTACCCCACTGTTCGATTCTTGCTTCTCTAACCCATCGTATCTCAAATTATCCTATAGGCTAGGTGATTGATCTATTCGTCATTTGTTTGGCAGCTCTGCTTATCAAACTATCAGATCAAGCATCGTTGTCATTTTCTTGTCCCCCAGGTCAATTCAATTGCTCACATTGATTTTCCTATTCGGTTGCGATCAGGTGTTTGGTTGATGTTCATCGAACGTTCGATTTCGAATTTCTTTCCCTTCACTTTCCATAGCCAATGCAACAAACTAAAATATTGAAAATCTGTATTTTTCTTATGGCGGTCAATACACATTTCACTAAAACGCATGCACAAATCATGGATTCAAATGTGCTTCACATAACAGAATAGATTCACTCAGAATGTGCTCACTCAACAAGCGTGTCACTTATGAGACACGTCGCTAGTGTTTTAACGAACAGCAACTTTATCACAGGCGCCTACTCCATATCGCCAAATGTTGTTCTTGGGTTGAGCGACAGGCACAATAAAACATCCGTCGAAAAGTACGACGAAATGTGGAATTGAACGAGTGATATACCACCGGATTAAGCATAGAGCTCAGATAGCCAAGCCACTCTAAATAGGGGATTACCAAATTAGTCCAAGTTTCGCACGCGACGCAGACTACGTTAATCACATAGACAATGAAAAAAGGCAGGTAGCATGCCACAAATAGACAGAACAGCACGCCGATCACACGCACAGCTCTTTTACCACTGTGGATACGATCCATGGTGGTAGAGTGTGTTGATATTACATTGGTTCGACGCGAGGTCGTGGTTAGTCCGAACTCATGCGAGGTTGGGAATTTGACTTCACATTCTTCTTGTTCCATAGTTCCTGGGGCTAGATTTATTTTCACGCATAATCGATCACGCTGTGCGAAGTTTGCGCGTTCCTCTTTGTCTGCGTTTCCGTTGAAACTGGTTGAGTTGCTTGGCTTTAGAAAACATGCTTGTTCGCTTGTTTCTCTTCTATCACTTACGGTGATTGACGCGCAACGCCGTTCGCCCTCCCGCTCACAGGGGGCCCGTACAGATAACCGGAAGCGATCCACTCTGATAGGTTCGTCTGAAACAGCTGTTTTGAAATCTGATGTTTTGGCTGTTATTTTCTCGCTCGCATGTCGAAGTAGTTGTTTGTATTGTCTTGCTACTTCTACGATTCGTGTTGAATTTTCTCGTCTGAGTTCAGATATTTGTTCGATTTGGGCTGTGCATCGAGCACGAGTGGCGTAGAGTTTGATTGATTTAACTTGTTTCATGTGTTGTCGTAACGTTTTTACAGTGAGAACATAAGTTGTTGCCATGATGGCCAGCGGTAGAACAAATGTGACTGCGATAGCTGTCAGCACGAAGCCAGGGTCGTTTGGTCCACAGCCTTTGTATGATTCGCTGCGATTTGGCCATTCTGGACTGGTCTCGTTTGCGTACTTCGTGACGTAGCTGTTCGTGGTTTTCCTACCGTATTCAGAAACGTTCGCATATACTCCATCTTTCCTTTCCTGCTCCTGTTGTTTTAAAGCAAAAAGGAATAGCGGCCCAGCTATAAAGAATGGCACTAGCCAGGACATGAGTATCCGCAAGAGCAGACTGTGTAAAATTTTTGGTATCGCACGGCTGTGTCCGAATGGGCGTCTGAGAGCTAAATAGCGATCCAAGGAAATACTGCACAGGTGTATTATCGTCGTTGCCGTGAAGAATATATCCATGCTGTACCACACTAGGCAAAGTGTTCGGTCACCAACTCTTCCACCTGTATGCGTTCGGGTATTGAGAGATAAGGGAAGAAAGGATTAAGGTGATCAGGATTTTGACGAAAGAGACAACTAATCATTCGCATCACATTGTTTTGCATCGTGGTGCCTATGTGCAACTGTGGATTTTGATTAGGAAAGAAAGCCTATGGGTTTGAGTGAGTGTGTGGAAGGGCCGGTTGTGTTGGCCGGCCTAGTGTGATGAGGCTCATGGGAAAGTTCGAATACTCTACAGTTGTGATAAAGGTCAGCGTACCATCAACCTGACATTTGGCACTTGCATGTCTTTCTTCTCACTAACGTGTATAGGTTGTAAGCTGTTTAGTGTATTAGGATATTTAGCACTTCCGTTTAATGTTGATTGTGTAGGTCAGTGCTGACAAACTGGCTACTGAATTGGAACTGTCTTCTTTTACCTGTTCACATATCACGTGGTCATTTGTTCGTTAGTGAATCCCATAAAGGTTAATCTGTATCTGTTTTTCGGAATTAGCATTTACTTTTGTACAGTTTGACACATCAGCTAGACGTCATTTTCTTATTCGTTATCGATTTTCAGCTAACGGTTTTTGATATCTACGTTTTCGTTGTTCGTGCTGTGGGGCATCTTTCAGATTAATGAAAAGCTTCGTAAGCAAACGCCCGTAAGTATCACCCCTGCCGCATCGATGCTAGATGACTCAATGTCAACACCATCAACTGTCCATTAAGTTTGCCGTTATGAGTTTAGACGCGCTTATGAAATTTCACAACTTGACAACACAGAAAACAGTGTACGGCACTGGCCTACGACACTGACGTACATAACGGGCTAAAAATTAACTGTTGCGTCGAAACAACTTTCTGTTTGAAGCATTGATGTTGGCGGTAATTTAGTTACCGTCAATTTAATTCCCTTCCACAGTTTTCATCTAGGCATTTATTTTACGCCCTAAATTAATCAGATTCCACATATGGACTAGTGATGGCTGTACTAATACTCACTTCACCTCAGTGGCAGCGACTGCCGATCGCACAATCAAAAAATAAGGGCTAGTTGTATCAGCTACTTCAATTTTCGTGTGTGCAGCCTAGCACGTCAAAGTCAGATTAGGTTCCCAGATTATTCACTTCAAGGTGTCCATTACTATGCGGTGTTTGAGCCCCCACATGGACTGGAAACTGTCAGGTTTCGCGAAATTCGACGGAAACAGTCGCGGCAACCGAGTTCGTACCAACGGCTGTTGGGTTGCTAGTTAAACGTCCTATTTACCGAGTTATCGCGAGTGCCCAACCCAAATATGGTGTTGTTTTGTATGTCAACGAACACCTTGCAATGCAAAAGCCGGAGCTTAAGTTGGCTATTAATGGACATAATTCCAATGAATTCCGCTTTCATTCGTATAGTGAGATCTTTAATTACTTCGCATTCATTTCGTGTTGTCATGGTTGATGTTTTCCGTGAATACATTATTTTCATTAGCGTCATAGTTTACTGATCAAATTGAACGGCAGATTTCTTGTGCATCGTTTCCTAGATAATTCCACTCCAAGGGATCACAGACCTTCAGAACAGTGAAAGATCCAAGGCGAATAGTTGCTAGTATGCTGCGATGTAGTGGGGCGTCTTTATTTTGTGTGTGATAAGAAGCTTTTAATACTGCCAACTAGCACATTGGTTGCTTTTTACTTCAAGCTGTATGATTGCTTCAAGTTACATTCTGCTTTAATCTTCCGTACGTTTGGACGTTTGGTGTTGGCGACGACACCTCTTTGTCATTTCTACTGTCGCCCAATAGGCTTCAGTTGATTAGTTGAACGTCTTTGTCTGGTCATAACCACCCTGATGCAATTCGGTCTCTCATTTCCGTCAGCAGGGAGCAGCAAACAGCAGGATACCTAAGCTGCATTGCTAACTAACACATGTATAACCACGTCGCATACTGTCACATGCCGCATTCTGCACTGCCGATGATCGCCACACTACTGGTGTTTAGATACAAACTATCATGTTTCGTTCATATCATGGTTTTACTGTGATCAGTAAGAGTGAGGTCGGTGGTCGTGTGCGTGCTATAACTGTCTTATACTTCAGACATTTGAAAGGCGACTAACACTCTGTTCCATCTGTCACTCTAGTTTCGTTCCAGTTTCTCTTCGTCTTAACATCTGTAAATCAGTACGGTTGTGCTTTGATGAACGTATGAAAGAATGGACTTTTGCATGATTTCCCTTGTTGCTGTTGCGACATCTGCCTCTGTTTATATTGTATATTTTCTTAACCCTATGGTTCATTTCTGTCTGCTGAAATCCTTAGCTGTATTTTGCGAAACATTCTTGCTAAGTAGTAAAGCTCTTGCGAGGTGTATGCAAATGTTGCATCAGGACATCTTTGTCGTATGTGTAAACTGAAAACGTAAACGTTTGTGTCGTTCCCAGCAGTTTTCAGATTATTTTAGCGGTCAAAACTCTTGAATCTGGAACGCATGTAATTGTGACGCAATGTGCATTTTCCCTCACTTATTCGACACTTCACTTATCTTTCATTTTGTCTTTCGAATAACTCAATTTATGCCTGATCTCCCGTTTGCGTTGTGATGCAAGTTTTATTTGTCTTATGTTATATATGTAGATTGTAATACGTGTGTCAAATCGTCTATGTACTACAATGCCTGGTTGTTCACCTCAATTATTTGAAATATTTGGTTAATAGCTCAACAGTATTTCAGTTCTAGGTTGGTTTTTTAGTTTCGAAAGGCTTTCGAACATTTCTTCACCTTGTACTTCTTTTTCGATAGTCACACTTCGAATATTCTGTGGTGATCACGGATCTCGTAAGACTACATCATTTTGATTCGGTTCCTTTCCTTGTCGATTCCGTGCTACCCCTCCATAATTCAGGTATAATTTGATTCTATGGCTTTATTGCTATTGGGCTGCATAACGCTGTTGTTAAGTGGCATATTAACTTGCTACCTTTAACTGAATCTATTTACTTCACGCTCTTTATTTGCTCACTCACTGACATCGTCTTAGATTTTCACCGGAGAGATGCTATTGCGGTTTCTTATTAGAAAGGATCTTGTTATACCCAAACATTTCCGTTGAACATAGGTAAATTTTTGGATAAGTGAATTTTTATGTTCTGTATTCCATAGTAGATCGACGAGTTACTTAGTCCAATATGGCTCGTTTTCTGATTTTTGTGTATGTGGATATATTCATTTAATTAGGTATATCTTACTCTGTTTTTTTTTTGAGCACTCAATACTTACTGAAAGATGGTTTATATGCGAGCGTTTGTTTGTTTATCGTTGCATCAAGGTAATTGAAGTTAGAGTACCTTGTGATCTACGTGCCTCATCCAGCGTAACTTACCTCGAATCATTTTCCACGCGGACACGGGCATGACCAGGAGAGCACACAATAAATCACTGATGGCCAATGAGACCAGAAACAGGTTGAATCGATGACGCAGTCTTCTTTCCAGATAGACTGCTAAACAAACAAATATATTTCCCCAAATAGTCCCCAGTGGGATAAGATATAGCACAATGAATTGCAAACGCAATCGTTGCTCCATTCAAATTTGATGTTTAACTCGTGACTCCCGTAAATCCTCCAGTAAGTAGAGTGCGTTTAACATGCTAATTGTGTTCGGGATTGATGGAGATTGTGGGTGATTTGTGTAATGAATGTCACAATTGCTTCCTTGTCTGTTTTGGTTTACCGCGTCCGTTTATTTTCCATTGGTTTTCACTTTTGGGGATTTTAAATACACGAATCCGGTGTTTTTCTAGCTACTTCGCGGATAGACCAATCAGGATAATGCTTATCAGGAAATAATTCAACTTTGTAGTTGAGCCTGTCATCGTTGGTTCACTTATATGTCCGGTGCACGATCCCAACAAGTTGATTTCATCTTGGCCTTGAGGTAGATAGATTTGGCGTATTTCCTTCCGGACAAGTACGCAGTTTTCGGATAGCACACGTTACTCATATGAGTGTGTTCACATTCCGTACCGAATCGTCTACACTGTGTATAATTTGATTTACTTGCTCTTTTTTGTGGCCACGGATGCTTTTTTCAG
>JTDE01000012.1:275707-286086 GCA_014338405.1 Paragonimus skrjabini miyazakii
CTCCCTGAATGTTGTTATTTTAACAGAAGTTGTGATGACCCCCCCCCAATTGAGTTAGCTCATGGTTTCTCCATCTGACAGTGAGTTCCTCGATGGAAATGTCTTCCGAATTCACCATAGTTTTCGTCATTAACGTATGTTTGTGCTTTATCTGTTGTCACACAGAACATTTGGATGTGAAGGGGATTTTTATCGAGCGGTGATACCGGTTTCTCCTGTGTTTTTTCTGTCAATAATCTTTTCATGGATATCAGGCTTGTTATAACCGACAGTATATGCGTGCCTTAGGCATTGCCAAAGGATTATGTGAGCTTCCTCAAAGTAAAATGTGATGTTGTGTTAGAAGCCCATTAATAGAGCTCCCACTTGTACAACTGTGCTTCAGTACTCATTGTGAGTTTCCTCCTCATGATGCCGTTACAATTATACTCGCCTTTTTCTGTCGAATTTTGAGCTCCATTTGTTTGTGTACTGCCGTCAAACCTATCGAATCCTTGTTCATTTTGTCTTTCTCTAGTTATATCCTTCGGATACCAAGATACAGAGTGCCAGAATACGCCTTCTTTCTTCGGCTAAAGCTTACCGACCATTGGCTCCCTCGTCCATGGCCTTAGCAAGTTCTACCGCAATCAATTCGTCCCTAAATAACATACTTATTAATGATGCGCCTCGGAATGAGCCAGGACTTCTTGGTAATATTATTACCAATCCCGGCTTGTCATTCGGAGTTAATCATGAACCATCTTCACACAACATTGTGCTCAACGGTGTCTGGGCTTCCAGTGGTCCGCCAAGAGCTTTGGATGATAGCAGTCCATCGGAAGATAACAACTTCTCTGTTGCTGATAACGCTGCTTTGTCCGAAATGGTTGAGGACAAAGATCTGGATATCACCGTCACTGCATTGGTTAGTTTAAGGTTTGGACGTGAAACCTCTGTTGACTATCTTCTTTTGACTCTCTATCAATCGTCATTACGTGAGTAGAATCGTCCCTCACCTTTATCTGCTGCTATTCAGTCATTCCTGCGTTAAAACCAGTCATGGGGGAGAATGGTGTGTGGTGAAGACCACACTACATCGAGGTATGGTCGTCGGTCACCGGCGTGGATAATCATCTGGATATTAGATTTTCGTCTGTGAATTTACAGGCATTGTTGCCGTCGGTTGTACGTGATTGAGTCCTTTGAATACACCCCATATTTCATATCTTTGATTTTAACTTTTCTTCATAATAAAGTACTACAGTACAGCAATTTGCACGAATGTGAACTTATGCGAAGCCCATTGATGACAGTTGACACTGAGGCCTTTCCTCAATTCGATTGATTTCCTCTCAGCTGTGATTTTTCTTCCTTGACTTGTTCACTCATTCAACGCAGTCCATGCGGCTCTATCTGGCATGTCCTTGCAAATTTATCAACGCTTGTTGCAATTGTTTTCTCTGCTGTTCAATCTCACTTCTGATTGTGCCCCTAAATGCACATGTTTAACCAAATTTGAAACTCGGGCATTTTGTCAATTTTATTCTGCATTGGACGGTAGGGTTGCTTGCGATGCTTTGTTTTTAGATGTGACCGATTTCCCGCAGAACAAGCACGCATCTATTTTTTTTAGAACGTCTGCTGGTATCTGGTCGTACTGGGTCCGTCATTCTGCACAACTAGCCACATTCGGTTGTTGAAATTAAACCTTTGAGTTATTCAGGAAACGATGGCAATGCCACTGTTGAGTCCGATTATCTATCACATGGAATTCATTTGACTTCAACCTTCGTGTATTCATGCTTGTTTAGAGACGGGGCAATTACTAAATATCTCCCAACTATTGCGCAACCGTACAACAATGTCGTGCATTTTCTTTATCGAACACAAACTGGTATTGGTCTTTTCATTCATTTGTCTCGTTTAGTATGAAAACAACCAGAAGCTGGAGTTATGTTCCACATTACTTCGTATGGGAGATTGGATCAATGCCCAGACTATTTTGGACCGTTTCCCAGGCTATTGGGCTACCGGACATCATCAGTTATGCAAGTCGATGTGTGAGCTGCTTCACTACCTCATCGAACCATTATATGCAAAGTAAGTAATACAGTCTGAACTGGTTGCTGCCTCACTCGTAAGCATGCTGCTTTCTTTTTTCAGTTTTAGCGTTCGAGGGTTGGCGGAAGTCCATTTTGCTTCTTCGAATTTAGTTCTTTTCTCCTTTCAGAATTCATGCAAACATATTGTGTCGGCCAATTCCAGTGTGTAGTACATAACTCACTGCGGTATTCTTGCTTCATGCTTCCTACTGAATGGGAAGTTGCAGACGAACACGTAAACGTGATTATAAAAGAAATACCTTCTCCAGATGTGCTGTACTGTGGTATTCTGTACCTTTTTCCCTTATCGAAAGAATGATGTCACAGAGGTTGACAAATGCCACCCGGAGTTTCACTATTCGATAACTGATCTCATCTCACTCGTTTACATTCACCTGTTCATTTTCTGTTTTCTATGTTGACATGACCGTTGACGAAACTATAAGATATCGAGCTAAGTGCGTACGTGGAATTGAGTCTTTCAGGTGCGTTTTCGTGTTGTATATTCTCTGTTCGTATGCTTCGGTATTGGGACTCGCTGTTGTATGTACAGACCTGTTATACCAGTGACTACGTGACTGGAACGTTAATCGTTATAACGATCATTTCGTTGTAACGAACAGTTTACTTAATATGTTGCTTAATTAGCCCATTGAGCAATATTGCTGTATAATACAATGTTGGTTGGGGGTGCACACTACCGTTTCTTTTTTTATGTAGCTCATTACAACATGTCCGTGAAACGTTACTTTATTACGAAACGAACTTCAGTATGTATACAATCTAATGCGTTCGACAGTACTGTCGGTCACTTCTGTCTGTCGCCACATGCGCTACTGAATCAGTTCTGTTTCTGTCTCATTACTGTCTAAAGAGGAGCCGATCTCGAACAGAAATGGCTCACGATTGTCCTACAGTCCGTCGCACTAGACAGCCACAGAACGAAACGCTTCCTCGCCACGTTTGAAGACGTGGCATAGGCATTTCTCCCCATCACATTGACTCCATCTCTCGGAACATTCTGGGCTGGGTAAACTGCAACTCCAAGAGGTGCATCCAGTATATCTGTTAAACTCTTTCTTTTCAGTAGTCAATCCACATTTATTCTATTCAACTCGTAAAACGCCCTTCTGTGTTATGATTGGTTACAGGGTTGTTTTGAATGCAGCTGTAGAATTAGATTAACTCTATGCTTTTGTCCACTTCGTTAATAATGGTGATTGCGATGATCCGACCATATGCACTTCTCGTCCGCAAGAGTTGTTTTTCCATTTAGATGTTCCATCTTGTGAAATGTTATAAAATGGAACTTTACACACCATCATTCACTGATTGCTCCTTGCAATAAACATTATCCAACTGTGTCTTAATGGATCGTTTCGTCATCAGCCATGTCCTCTGTCGTAATAACGGTTTCGTGGTAACAGCGCTCTACTGTTCGTTGTCTCGCACTGACTGTACGGTATTGCGCCTAACGCGACAGTTAAGGCTAAAACACAGCAGGCGATGTCACTTTTCTGAAACTGTTTCGCAGTGTAGTGTTGTTTTGCTTTTTTCTGAATTCTGCTTTGATTATCAGTACTTTCCGGAGTTCGGCCAACCATTACGAAATTGGGAATAGCTTGTTTGATGTTGCTACTATCTATCACCTTCCGTTTTCATCAGAGTATGTCCGCTTCCCGTCTGTCTACAACGTTACCGCCATCGACCTTCTTTCAAAACGTTCTGTTCTGGTACCCTCTCCTCCATCCGTTTGGCACCTGTCAAGGACTTTACGCAGTTGGCCCGGACAGTACTTCCGGTCGCAGCCTACTTGGGACCGAACATGTCGACGGACGTGGTTCTTCTAGTCAAATTTTGCCGGTTGGGCTATGCTTACATTTCAGATCCGGTGGGTGTGAATTACACTAATTATGATCGTCAAATTAATTTTTCGAATGAAAGGCAACTGTTCCCCTAAATCTGTTTGATGTATGTGAAACAAAAGCCGGTATTTTTGTACGATATCTTGCATACCCTTTAAACTCGAAGGCCTGTGAGTTTGGCTGTCCAGACTGTTGAATAGGTTGGTGAAGATAAACGCGATAACAAAACGGAACTTAAAATAAGTTATTTCAATATCACCGTCGGCCGTTTCTGACTGCACAAGGGTAGCTGCCGATACGTGATTAATAAAGTCCGGATGAATTTCTTTGGTGATATTTTATCGCCTTGAACAAGTATGTAATTTTCCGAGCTGCAACCTGTTGAATGTTGATGGCCAATGAATGTTTTCCAATCGATGATCTGCGCTCGCACCCTTGTTGGTGGAGTAAGTAGACAATATTGTGGCAACCACGTAAGAATGCGCTTTTTTCATAAAACTTTGCCTTTCCAAACTTGTCCAGCTTTCGAATGTGTCTAGCGCACTTTGAAGTTAAGTCTGTCTTCAGTTTATACTATAGTATTCCTGTTATCTTACTTCAACAATAGACGAACGATGTTTACCTATTCAGCTACTGGTAGCTGATTCTGTTTGATGTCGCGATACTGCCCTTGTTGGTGTTAACGTGGCCAATGTGTCGGTTTTCCGGACATTAGCAATAGGCACTTGGATATGCTGTTTTTGCTCACCGAAAATGCTCTGTGTGGGCATCTAATACTGTTTTTTAAGTATCTGTTTCATTTCTTTCGCGCGGTTGATTCATCTATTTCGTTCTTGTATACTGTTTCCAGTTAGGCGAAACTGCTTTTTTACATGGAAAATCTTGGAACAGTCGGACGGCCAAATCAATTAGCGCAATCATAGTTATATTTGGTTTATGTCAATAACTGTACTGTTCCACAGGTTTGGTGCGTATTCTACTTTACTACACCAGCAAAATCACATATCTTGTTTTGGGATATGTAACGTAACTGTAAACACCGTGTGATTTATACTGTTATCTATTCTTTCTTCGTTGTGTGTGAACTTTTCAACCGGTCATTTTGTACTTTCTTCCTCTGTTTGCTTTTCAAGAACACACGCACAGGGACGATCGAAGTGGTGTATCAAGGCTTTTTCAATTTGTTGGACGAGGTTTTGCTTCCTTCTCTCAACTTGGTTGATGCTAATTGCTGTCTTGCCGAGGAAATTTGGCAGCTCATGCGCTTCATGCCTTATGATCACCGGTAATTTTTATATTTTCAGTTGTAATTTACTTGGTTACATCGTTGGAAACATCATCTTTTCGCCCGGTCCTTGATTACGGTCAGATGTTTGGGCACTGGGTTTGATACGGACGTCCTTATACATGAATTGCTGCAAACCACTTGCTCTTGAACAAGTGATGTTCCGTTTACCTTCTCTCCTATTTCGTACAAACCTGGTGCAGTAGTCCTAGCTAAATAGTCTGTCGATGAGACTTATCAATAATGATTTTCTTTGAGTAATTTCTCTTGAAGTGAAGGACAGTCGGATTCTTACGTCGACAAGGCTAGTTGACAACACGTTTTTCTATTTTAGAAATAAACTGCTTCTCATCGTTTATACAGCACAACTCTCTGAATATCGCACAATTGATACTATATGTTTGCGCTGTTTCTAAGACGTTCATACTGTCGTTGTTGACAAATGAATGCAGTTTGTTTGCATACCGCGTTCTCTGAGTAAGCGACGGTACTGGCTTGTGAGGGCACTCCCATCTCTCTCTCTCTGTCTGTCTTTCACACTTCTCGTTCAAAGTTAAGCGATTACAGATCACATTTGGAAGTTAAAATTCGGTCACAACACCTGTAGGCTACACGCAATTCAATAGAATGAAAGTCAATCTACCAGTCGGCCGTGATTTGTAATGTAGCAGTAACAAAATCGATGGAGTGATGACGGTAACAGTTTGGAAAAGCTCTGCAAGACACTCAGGTCTGCTATCTTGCGTAAGCTGGACTTGTTTCAAGGAGTAAAGGTGAAGTAGTAAACGTCATGGCCTCTCCGTGTAAAGGATCCTGCCACTTTAAAGCTTGGATTGTGATCCATGGTTCTATCTAGGGCGTGGTCTCTTTAAGAGACTGGCTCTTTTTGGAAGGCAACCAGTTGAATGCTGTAAAAACGATGATCTTGCTATTTGTCCTGCCATGTTTTGTACGGGTTTCCTTTTATATTCTGTTACATGCCAATAATGTCCTGACAGCCTGTTCAGAGCGTTGCTAGTTAACCTCGGTGTCCTATTCGAGTTTCGTGCAATTGGTCATGGTAACGTCGTTTTCTCACCGTTTTCTATCCTTGAATTAAATATTACCTTATCAATAGTCAACCTCTGTGGCAGTTAAACATCAGTGTGAACCACTGATGTATTGCTGTCTATGATGATGATGATGAATAATCAACCTCCGCACAGATAAGAGGCAGTCCATACCAGAGTTTCGTTCATCAGCTCTCGTTCCTGATACGACTGTGTAGGCATTTCGCTTGGTCTGTCGCTCAGAGCCACCGCGTCCTTTTCACCACAATATTCAGCCCGGCAATGGCGTCCAATTTCTGTTGGCATTCCGATACTTTTTAGCACAGTCTTTGTGTTCTGTTCCAGCTATCGTCTGTACGGGCAGTGGAGACATGTAAGCGCACAAAACGAACCGAGGATTATCCGAAAAAATGCTCAGATGTTGGTTCGAGCCAAAGCAATAATGAAGTAAGCGCTTTCTCTCCGTTCTGTCGATGGTGTATTTAAAGCAATCCGTTGTTATTTGAAGTCTACAATTGCTTTTGCATGCCGCTCGGTCAGCTTCTCTATTCAGCCACGTCTGATTTGGTTACCGCGTTTGCTAACTCAACCCTATTATCGTCATGATGCGCGCTCATGATCTGTGGTAACGATGCCCGATCGTCACTCACACGGGTTTGAGTTTGAACCCTCTAGTTACTGTCTGGCTTGTGGCAGCCCGATTGTACCCAGTCCACACGTGACCCTATGTGTCACGTGGTAACGATCTTTAATTTCAGCCGTAGTGTGTGTGCAATTTCCTTCTTATCAAGGCTTATTAGAATTTGACAATTCTTGGCATTATATTTAACGTTTCGTGTTATTCCGTCTGTTGTTCCCCGTTCCCGTGCTCGGATTTGCAATGTTTGAGTGTTCGTCATCATTGTGGGATCCAGACCAGTGATAACAGCCGATGTTGCAAAACCTTAAGCTGGAAACACTTTTCACGGCGCTCGCTGCAGTTTCTTATCCGTGTTTGCATAACTTGAATTCACTCATTTTTAATCTTCACTTCCTTGAATTGATAAAACAGCGAACGCGGATTGGGTGAATAAAATTTTCCGCGCTCCAGTATCCAACTTTGTTAAGAAGAGGCAATTTCCCCTAGGGTTCCGGCTTACTGATCGATAAAATTCGATCGGTAGTTCTTGGCATTTTAAAGGCACATTTGTTTCTCAATCCTGGTGCGTGAACCAGATTGGTCGTTTAAGCTACTCAGCTTTAAATTCTTTTAGAATCTATAAATACGACCGCAGTACAGCTTGTTTTGCCTGTGAATTGAGCGCCGAATAAAGCTGATGTAAAGGTTTCTTCTCTTCCATACTGAGCACTGTAGATTGTTGTGTGAGGTAATCGTGACTGTAGGATTGTGTTTAATTTGGTTGTATCATCGTGTGTTGGTGTTTACAAGATTCATATCAAGTTTGCAATAATGTCGCCAGTATTTTACTGCTTCTTACTGTCGGCTTCCCCGTGTAGTGAACCGCCAGCTTCTTCTGATAACGATTGGCCTTTTTACCTTGCATTTTTTTGCTGATAGACGTCTGAGCAAAGAAAATGTCAAGCCTATGGGTCGTCAGTTAGGTACATTGTCGCACAGCAATCCGGGCCTTCTATTCGATCACGTAAGTATAATTTCGTTATTCATCTGTTGCAGCTTCTAAAGGTCAACGATCATAGGGTTGCCCAAATGAATTTGATGTATGTCCTTTTAGACCTGGATTCGTCCTAGGAAATGGACGATTTGTCTATATTTTAACTATTACACAATATAATGTCACGATTGTGTAACCAGATTTTGACATGTGTACTTGTGGTAGAGATTACACTGGTTCGCGTGAACAATTAATGTAACTTTAACGAAATTGTGTTTATCAAATCTGGAGGCTTATACGTCAACCAACAGTTTGTGTAGTCCTGTTTTTTGTTTGTACTTGCTTTTGGACTGTGCGTTATGTTTACCATTTGAATACATGGCTTACAAGGGCTTGCTTGTGATACCAAGATTAAAATTGTTACCCACCATGCGTTTCGCTTACGTTTGTGGAGTTACTCTTTTGAATGTGCCCACTGTACGAACACCGGCATGGTCTGATGGTAGGTAGTTAGTCCACAGTGAACGACATCTCTTATTTGATAAGCGCCGTTGGTAGCTAACGGTAGGTGTGACTCAAGACTGGTACTGTTAATGATAATAAACATACCCAGTTCCTTGTCTACATGTCACCAGTTTGTGCTTCATGGGATTACTTATAATGCCTGTGTGGAACTTGAGTGATTTCAACTTCTTCTCTTCTTCCGGGTTCTCTTTTGCATAGGTGTTTGTTTATTTCTTTCATCAGTCCTCCTATTCTTTTGGGCAGTGATATGATCGTGAAATTTTAAGGAGGCACCAGACTCATGTTGTAATTCGTCATTCAACTACATCAGCCTTAGTCTTTAGCGGTCGTAAATTATTCTGTTTTTTCTCCCCTCAATCTATGTTCTTACGACAGGTTCTCAACACAGTGCAATTGTACACTAATCTGGTTGGGCCGGTTGTGGAAGCATTGAAATACGTGAGCAGCTTGGGCTATGATGTGCTTACGTGTAAGTGATTTTACATCACTTTTCCACTTCTTTTGTCCCTGTATGTTCTCTGTTTCAAACGTGTGCCTTGCCTTTCACTACTTTCAGCTGTCCCATTTTGCGTGCAGAGTCTGATTGATTACTTTTAAACTCACGGCTGTTGATTCATTCAACAGTGCGGATAGAAGAGACCGATTGTCAACGGTATACATTTCATCTAGTCGCGTTAATTGCATACACAAAATACAAGTGGTAAATATAATCCAAACATGTTTGTAGTTGTGTTGTTTACACCTTAAGTTTTTATTAGTGTTAGTTCATTGTTGGCAAGTATGCTTAGTTAATGCTCTGGTTTTTGACTAATATTGTAACAGGTTGGCGACTTTATGTTGTTTTTGTCTTTTATATACTCACATTAGTATGATTAAATGTAATAGGATGATTTGTATTTATCGTGACGTTTCAAATGCACATTACGTTCCGATGTTAACCAATATGATAGTGGAACAATACAATTGGGTTACTGGCTCGTCAGCTTGTCTATCACTTATCTTTGTCGTACTTGTGTTACCAGTGTGAGTGTAGTGGGTATCATCATCGATGTGACCGTTGAATATATATATATATATATATATATATCGAGTTACGTTTGATGGATTTCATCATCCGGTTATGCCAACTTCGAGGCTCTGGTCACCGTTCGGAACCACCACTAAGCTCCTAGCTGTACATTTTGTTTTTCTACATCTATTGTGAATATTATTCATGTGGTATTTTGGGATCGATAGTCGTATCACCTCAAACAATTGGAAAGTGTGTGGCTTCACCCTGTGTGTCGGTCTTGTTTTTTTTTTATCTGTTCATCTCCGTGTGTGCGTTGAAGGAGTTTTTCAGTTTTCGCAACATCATGTCAATACAGAGCCATCACACTGAACATGGTGATCCGTCTTCTAGTTTTTGTTTTTTCGTTTGTGGCATCTTCGATGTGCTGTCCTACCTCACTGTAAGTGACCCATTAGTCCAAACACTACTCCGAGGTCAATTCTGTGAAACCGAGGTGTTTAATTAAGATATTTCTTATGCGTACGTGGTAGTCACTCTAAATAAGGTCGGTGAAAAGAATACTGTTTTTCTTGTATCTCGTTAGACCGTTCCTAATCGGTTTTGCGACGTGTGGGGATCAACAGCGTTACACTGTTGTTGCAGTAAGTAATTGTGCTGACACTTATTAGATGGCGAAGATAATGCGATTTGACCTGAATGTCTGTAGAACCTGATGACCGGCGGAGTTTTGTTATTTTGAAATGCAATCAATGTGGATAGCATATCCATGGAAACTGTGATTAGGTTAGATAACGAAGCCATGAAGGTTGTTGACCGATTTGTATACCTGGGAAGCTGCATCACTGGCGACGGCAGAAGTGTAGGGAATGAAATAGAAGCGCGTATTTCCAAGGCTAGGGCGGTATTCGCCAATCTAGGACAACTGTGGCGACATATAGGTATCTCT
>JTDE01000012.1:286186-297118 GCA_014338405.1 Paragonimus skrjabini miyazakii
CAGTGAGGGCTGTATTACAATACGGCAGCGAAACCTGGTCGCTCAGAGTAGAGGACGTGAACCGTCTTCAGGTATTTGACTACTGATGTCTGCGTTCAATCTCTCGTATCGGATGGCACCAGTGAGTAAGCAACGAGGAGGTTAGGAAGCAGGTGTTTTGCACTGATTGTCGAACGCGTTCTTTCGTTCAGTCACTACATTTGCACAGACTTAGATGATTAGGTCATATACTGCGGTCGATTGGCTTAAGTTGCTAGGTGGACAAGTGATGACCTGGCGTAGACAAGTGTAATAGTTCACGAAGAGGTTGGCTACTGTAGATCGGGTTCGTCTTCCGGGCTGGAGCCTTCGCGACTCCCAGAGTCGGTGGCTTGAAACTTTAGGTGAGATGGCGGCTAACCGAGCTCAGTGGCGTGAATGTTGTCGTTGTTTGTCCGAGCTGTCTGTGAAGTGAGTGCACTTAATGACGCGGGCAGTGAAAGCCGTGAGGAAGCTGTCTTGCTGATAACGCCTTACTCGCACTTGCAGCTTGGTTGTTTGTTTGCAAGTTGTAGGTGCCTTGATGTTGTATGTTTGAATATAGACTTAGTTATTATTAGTGGTTAGGTTCCCTCCCCTTTCCCTTTTTTTCTTCTCTCCTCCTATACAGGGTTTGCTTTTTCTTCGTGGTTGTGTGGCAGCTAAGCATCGGTGTGAACCATTGATGTATTGCTGTCTGTGATGATAATGATGAGAAATGAGACCCATTTATGACCATAGTTTTCCAAAATAATAATGCGTGTACTGTGTGCTGGACAAGATTGATCAGAAACTAACTTTAACTCCTAAAGAATGTGAAAGTGTCCTCAGCAGCGAAATTGAGTGTTTGCAAGTTTATGGCTGGGTCGTTTAAATGTTTTAACGTGAGCATCTATTCTTGACCTGGTAAACACTACCCACAGGGTCGATGCTGTATTTGAGTGGATGGGAAGTTCGCCTCGTAGCCCGAGTGTGAAACCTCATTTAGTCGATTTCCAACTATTAAGCTTAGATAAGAATCAAACCGGTCGCAATAGAGTGTCAGTTTTTCAATGAGCATCGTTAACTGCTCTTTAGCTGGTCTTATCAATAAGTAGTAACTTTTCCGTGTGCATGTTCTGCATGGTTTTTGTGTATGCACATTACCGTTGTGTCTTTTATTGTCTTTTACAGTTTGCATCATCGAAGCTCTGATTGCGGATGAAACGAAACTAGAGGATTTACAACTCAGTCAAAGTTTGCAAGGTATGCATCTCGCTCTGCGTTATTTTTTGCATCATGTAATAACCTCTTGTAAACGCTATCTCGAGCACACAGCTCGTAGAACGACTGTGTCTATCAGCTGATTGTTGTCGTCTAAGTTCGCCGGTTATTTGTGACCAAACGGCTACATTGTGGATTGGCTAGCATTGTTGGTTTAAGGTCGCCGTTGCATATTTGATCAAACCCTTTACGGTTAAGCAACAACTCTCCCGTAGATTCGATCTGTTTTTATTCTTGGCCGTGTAATCCCCAGGCTGTCCTCCGAGTACCGAAATCCGTTGATATAAAATGTCTAAAAGTGTTACCGGTTGCGAATCTGGTGAAAGTATTCGCGAGTTTTGACGTACTAGCTCCTTCAGTTAACAGCTTATAATCTCTTAATCATCAATGCTTACAATAAATTTCGTTTCTAGATGTTTGATAGTCTTGTTTCTTTCTTTCCCCAGCTCTTTCGGCATTCACTGGTTTATTGTGTAAAAAGTATCAGTTTGATTTGTCGGGTCTGCTGCAATATGTGTTAAATCAATTGAAGGTCGGCAAAAGGTAAGCAAACAATTGTCACTGTTTTATTTGATCTCCCGAACTGTTAACGTGTTTTTCCAAGTTTAATCCCTGTTGGATGGTTGAGTTTTCTTTTACGCCACATACGGTTATGTTCGTGCATCCATTCAATAAATCTTTGCCGTTGCCTTCAATTATTTATTCATAGTTGCACTGAGTTTCATTGGTCTTGTGCGGTTGAATTCACTCTCTGCTTGCCTGTGGGCCAATTGCTAAGAAATGCCCGTTTTAGTGTTCCATCTAAGAATTTTGCAATTAGCATCGCCCACTTCTCCTTAGTGGACTCTTGAAAATGTTATTCCACCATTCCACTTCTCCGTAACAGTTAGTTTCTCTATAGTTGTTCGCAGTAGACGATGTAATCATGATATCCTAGGTTTACTATCCGATGCTCTTTGTGAACTAATCAGAGCTTCTCAAAGCTCTTTTCCCAAAGTTCTTTTGGTTTGAATTTTCACGCTCCTCTTGTGTCGGGTGCTTTTATTGGCTCTACTCATAATTGGCTCATTAGCATTTGGTAACACTTATTGTGTGTGTAAATTCATGTATGTATTTTATGTATCTATTTATGTGTGTGTGTTGCCTTCTCCATCACCCGTTTTCAGTTATGACTTGCAAATACTGCGTGAGATACTTCATCGGATGTCTGGTATCGATATTTCGGAGGACATGACAGATGAACAGCTGCAGTCCATGTCAGGCGGTGAGTTGCTTCTTCAGGAGGGTGGCTACTATGCACAAATTCGAAATACCCGAAAGAATGCAACCCGTTTAAAGGATGCACTGATTGAGCACAACATGATCATGCCATTCATTTTCCTAATGGCCCAGCAGCGTGACGCAGTATTGTTCTTGGACGATCCGGACCGCCATGTGAAATTAGCCGGTCGTCTTTATGACCAGGTAGGTAGCGTGCCTTTACAACGTTCTTCAATTGCTTTTAGCTTTTTCGATTTTATTGATTGTTGCACTTGTCTGAGTCTATGCAGTACATTATTTTCTCTACCTGTTACCTAGCTTGTCGCATGACAACGAACACCTGATATTGTAAAAGCCGATAAAACAACATTCCCCTTCGCGCAATACTCAATAGGTCGGTGATTAATCTTATTTGCAAGCCACTGTATTTCGAGTTGTTGAGCTAGGTTTAGTGTTATTAAGACGAGTTTGTGCGACCGACAATCTAGAACTGCTTATACATGTACACATGCATTCCCAGATCCGCCCATGTGTATTGCGGATCTGATTGCTCTTGTTACTAATCGTAACGTAAAGTGGCTGACAAAATGTACACTGATTTAAAAGCGATGTGGAAAATTCAACAATCTTTTGGGTGTGTCGTTGATTGCGATGCCTTGTCATGTCTGGGGGGAAGGTGTTTCCTGTCAGCGGTGTGAATTGTCACGCGGTCCCCAGCTAGGTGGACTGCACCCTGCATATTGTTCAGCGGATCGGTTAACGCTCTTGTACTTTTCCACCGCGTCATTATCTGGTTTTCTTATGATCTTCCGCCGCCGACTTTATAAAAACAACGTCCTGTACGGCAGTCGCTTCTGTGGCGTACGGAACTGTATTTTCTTTGCGTTGATGATGAGCTTGGAAGTTTTCTAAATAGTGTTGTCCATCCTGTCGGTTTACTTGACGCAGGTTGACTGATGGAGACAACAGTGATGGAAAACCAAGAACCTGTGTGTACTTTACTAGCGGATGGTCAAGGTGTGTGAATTGTAGATTAAGGTTGTTTTTGCCAACAAGGGTTAGCGAATGCACCACGTGCGTTCGCAGTCTTCAGCGAGACCTCGCCGGCAATCGGTGGATAAAGTGCTCAGCAACCTCATGTGCTCTGTTTGAAACGACTACTTTGGAATTAGAAACTTCCCTATCTTATGATGACATTGTTTACTTTGAAAGTGTAAAGTGATTTCATGCAACTTACCATTTCTGACATTCTAATTTCCACCTTTTTATTGTATGGTTTCCTTCAATACCTTCTTCCACGTTGTCTATCCGTTGTTTGCGTTCTCTCATGGAACGTGGATCTCCTTAGTGGTAACAATTGAACAAATGAAGCCGATGTAACACTATTAGTCGCAAATATTTTTGCGTCTTTGTAGACCCTCAGTAGGTTATGAATTTGATCACAGTACCACTGTTGGTGGGTTGTCAATCACATCTCGCATTATTCGATATATTTAACCCTTCCTCTATTGTTTACTAATGATCCTTTCTCTTCAATGGGTTCTAGTGTCAAGGTACATTGGTGCAGTTCATCACCTTCCTCGGTCTACAACTGACGCGTGAGGAGATGCAGACTCAGTGTTTACCGATAGAACGTATGATGGGCGAGTTTCATGTTCCTGCGGACACCGCCTTTTGCTTGTATCGAAGCCTGTTTGAACAAAGAGTGTCTGTGAGTTGGATCGAGTTTTGTCTGAGCTTTTGGTTTGTTGGTAAACTAGTCATTTCTGTTCGGTGTTTGGTCATGTGCTTTATGCCTGTTAGTGTTCATTCCTCATTTTATTTATTCCACCATCTAAATTAATCCTAATAATAGCTTATTTTATTTCTTGTCACGAAATCCCTTCTGTCTAACGTTAATCAGCTGCGCGCGCGAGATGTAGTGCCACTCCACTGTCGATAGTGAGTACGATTCCGGCAGCCGCGACTATTTCTGCTTTCTTGATTTTGGCAAGCTAACAGTATTATCCTGCCGGTATGTCGGTTTGTGTGCCACATAGCAGCGAACACATTATGGCTCAAAAGTTGGAAACAACTAACTTCGAACAATTGAACTGTGTGGGACTGCACTGGTGTACAATTCCGGAAATTAATATTTTTCTATGTTTAGTTTTGCATACAGATATAGCTACCATATGTAATACACTTAATGATCTCGGACCCTTCAATAGGTCCATCATGTTCAGGTTATTCACTTGTTTATTCAGTGCACGTCGTCTTCATAAACTGAATACTGTGGATCACCCATAACGTTTCGCCTTGTCGAAGATGTGAATAGTTCAACTGTGTATAGCACCTTGTGACATCAGGTTGTATGTAAAGTTGAGTGTTCGTTGGTTTCAATATTAGTCCTTCAGAAGTATTTGAATGATCATCTGTAAAGTACGATTACGTATCTTGAAGAGTGCCTTTCGGACGGTGATGGAAAATCTCGTGTGACTAGAGATCGACTAAGATAGACAAATCACGACTTCTACATTTCGGTTGCTGGTTTATTCTTCCGAGTAACTTTCATGAAGATCGTCATTTAATTGACAGACGTGACGAACCGCAAACGTTATGAAATATGCCAAATATTTGCAAGCTGGTTTCGGTCGTCATTCACTGTCCGTCGGATACTTATGAGCGCCATCATTTTGTCCGTTCTTCATTATATGCCGTTTGCTCGTCGATCACGCGTTCGTCTAACTTTGGTTGCTTATTTATTCGTTACTCCATCTGTTTGGTAAACTGCAACCGTCTAGCAACAATGCGTGACTCTAGACCGGTCGATTCTGGTGATTGATTCTTTTCTTTCGTGATTTTTGCATTGGATTACAGATTTGATGGTTTATTCAACTTTTGTGTTATTTTTCTTTATTAGCGCATGCTGGAAACGAAAGAGCGCGCAGACTCCGACAGAGCTGGTGATCAGTCCAAGTCATCAATCAAGGTGAGCATATCGTGAGTGATATGTTATGAATCGATAAGATGTGTTTGTAACGAACACAACACGTGGCGACAACCTCCTTTTCTGCCTATCAGGATAATACACCTCACGCCAAGCCTCAAACGGGGATGATTAAAATTTCCCCGACCTAGTACACGTCTGTAGCAATGAAAGTTTTCAAACACTAATTGTCGATTTTTCATCACGAACTCTACTCAGTTTGCTTATCCTTGCGCACACCTCACCATTAATGCTGTTATCTATCTAGTTCATATCTTTCGTTTATCGCTTGATGCACCATCTGCAACGGTTTGCGCATGTCGTTACATGACGCTACATTTTACAACCTTACTAGCAAGACTTTAATCCTCATTGGTCATTCTATGACGGGATTGCCTTACAAATTGTGGTCGCCTTACTCAACTCAGCAATCACGTCTCTTCAGCATCGGCTCTGTTATCCTCTTGAATGCAGTTCTGTCTGTTCTTTTCCTCACTTTAAAGTGTCCATGCAGATTTATGATCACTTTTTTAACCACGCAGCTTGTGTTGCTGTTTCATTTGCTCGCTTTATTGAATGGCTTGTCTGGCTGTCGAATAGATGGCGGTACTGACGTCTGATTCTTACTGCAATCGACCGCGTGAGTATGTTGCTTTTTCTTATGAGAGGTAATCGATATCAGGAACTTACTAACGGTTGCCTTTCCCTTTTTGTATTCAGCAAGCATTTATCTCGACTTTTTTCTGTCAGATTTCCTGAAATTACTTTGGGTGAAAATATAACGTGGCCACCTCGAGTTAATGATGATTTTACCAAAATCAGAAAGCTATATGTCCGGCTTCTAAAGTTCCTCTTCATTGCACACTCGTTAATCGGCCGTTTTGCCAATGCGTGTATGTTCTCCCACTAGACATACTGTTAATCTGTTGTTTTCTCCAGTTTGTTGTCAGAAGGCTTTATACTTTCTGCTGCACCATCAACGGCATCTTCCGCGTTTTTAGTGTCACTCGACCTAAACGATCAGCTGATACATTCTTTCTCACCACTTTACGACATGCGCAAATTTTGCGGCCGAATTTCCATTTGGCATAACTTACCCAATTAATTCACACTTTCCCAAACGTTTGACATTATTTCCAACCAGATGAAAGTATTACCATTTATTTACGCGCGCTCGGCCTCATTTTTCTGGTATTCCGTACGTAGCTCGACCTCCACACAAACCCAGTCTTTTTATTCGTGCGTTAACTACGGGCATGAATCATTGTTTACCTTGGATCAACGCTGTTTTCTGTTTTCTGTTCATTGCATCGTCAATCAATTTTATTTTGATTATCTTTGTGTGACTTAAGCTAACTGATTTGTTTGCTTTTTATTCACAACAGATGAGAGTATGTGAAGTTGATCTCTCGGGAGGTGTAAATCATACTGTTGACTTCTCCTGGCATTCATAAATGATCTTTAATACCAGCAAAATGCTATCCAGCCAACTTTTATGATTTTACTACGCTTAATTTATCTAGTTAGTATAATTTCTATTTTGTTCTTTCGTTTTCTAGGCACTGTTTGCTGCTATTTCACAGCAGCTTTGCGGTGAGATTGCCGCAGCAATTCGTCCACTATATCCATCGCGTGTTTGGGACGAATTGGGTACAAACTTTTTTGTTACCTTCTGGACTTTGCACTCCAGTGACTTGGTTGTTCCGGAAGCGGCATACCAGCGTCAAGTGCTACAATTGCGTGAGCAAATGCAACAAATTGAAACGGCTCCCAACGGTTGGGTGAGGTCTTGCGTACTCTTCAGTTTTTCTTACATGCTTTCGGTTGATTCTATAGTATGACAGTTTCGTAACGTTTTGTATGCAGTTCTCCATTCCCCCCGTAACTGGATTATCACTATATGCGCTTTGACCAATCATGGGTAGCTGCTTGCATGCCACAGCAAATATTATGAAGATTAGCTTATGAAAACGGATTAAAAGCACAAAACGTAATGGATAGAAATAATTAACCTTGGAACACAAAGCACAAGCATACTGCACGCAGCACCAGCATCGTTGATTATATTCGTTCACCATTTTCGAAAACGTTACCGACTTACAGTACGTGATAATTAGTGACAAACACTCTGTGAACACGGTCTTCGCGTAATGTCTTGCAGAACTACAGTGTACATTAGGTATCTCACAGGAAGACAGCCATCGTTATACCGCTGACAGTTCCATTGACGCACAACACCCGGGCTTCGGTTTTTGCTTTTATAATCGTATAAGATATTCTGGTTGGAATAACACAACTTTTAGGCTACCTCTAACTATTTAACATCAAGTTTGAATGCTAGTGTGTACTCCTGCCCGTGTTGCATTTTGCTAATGTTCGATGTATACTTTTTTGACGTTAGTGTGGGCAAAACGTTTAACCGTTATGCTCAATCTATTTGAAAGTTATAAATTGAGAATGACACGACGTTTGGAGCAAACTATAACACCATTTTTTGCACCACTTTGAATGACGTTCATGATTTCGATTTCACTTTCGAAGGTTTCTCGTGAGCAAACTCGGTTGTTAAAGCTGGTTCCATTACAGTGTACTGGCGTTATCGCCAGTTGTCTACGCTTCCTTATTCATCAACTAATCTTGCTTGTCTTGTCTTTCTTCGGGTCGCAATCTGGAAATGTACCTGCTAACATTAATTCAACCGTTGGATTCGATTGAATGGTGTATTACAGTAACCGATCTCTTTGTGACAAACGCTAGTGCATGTTAAGCGCATTGTGACACGAATTTCGTAGCAGTCATGCAGTTATCCGATGCTCTGATCCAGTCTGGTGTCCTGCTCAATCTTTTAAAATAATCTACTTACTGATGGTATCATCCAGAGATCATGTAACCTTTTTTGCGTTGTACCTCCTGCTGTCGTAATCACAGTACAGTCCTGAAATAGGCTGTACCTACGACGACACTTGAAACGTTTTCACTGAAAATATCTTATTCCGTTTGATTTTAATGTTTAACACGCTACTGGCAGTTTTCCTTCGGTTGTTGCTAACGTTACGGACTATATGTGTGATACAGCTTTCAAAATTGTATTATAACCGCTCTTGGCATGATACTCGTTTGACAAATCAAGGCACATGACCGATATTAGGTCAGATAGTTGATTCGATCGACCGTCATGAAATTTCTCGAGACGCTCTCACTGCCTACATGTATACATTTTTCCAAAAATGTCTGACCGTTTGCTTCGCTTTTTACAGACTTCGGCAAAGAAGAAGCGTGAAATTGAACGTTTACAAGGTCTCGTCGACAAGCTGGCTGTGGAACAAAGTGAACGCCACGAACATGTGGCTCGTGTGCGTGCTTGGCTGTTGGCTGAGCGCGACAGCTGGTTTCAGACTCGCCTAGCCACGAAAACGGATACCATCACGCAATTCCTACAGCTTTGTATCTATCCGCGTGTGTGTTTCACAGCGGCAGATGCTATCTACGCTGCTCAGTTTATGCATGTGCTTCATCAGTTAAAAACTTCTCGATTCTCCACGCTCATATGCTTAGATCGTGTGAGTGCTGCAATTTTTTCGATTGTTTGCGAGTCTGCTAATTTGTTATCCGATTGGAGATATGTTTTCCATTTTGGTCCCCCTCACTTACTGGTAAATTCGATAAATCCAGCCCTACTGCTTTTTTGAGTGAATGACACTACAAATTCATACGTCAACCTCACTTAAAACTGTGTTTGCAACGTACTTTATGCCATTTGCCAGAGGCCGCAGAGACAATCCCGCTTTTTATACGTGTTTTCACCGAAAAGATATTTTTGCGTTGGATTGGCCTCTCCGTGCATTCTACACCTAATTTATCTAGCTAGATCTGACCGTTAACAAGCATTCTGGCAGATATTCACCGGCTCATTAATCATTTGCGTTATTTATGTTTTTCAATGCCTTATCTATCACTGTGGTTTGTAGTCAGGCCTGAAAGACCCCTGTTTGTGTTCCATGAAGTGTCCACTGTCATCATTATCAACGGGTGTACCTATCAATGGTTAAATCTGATAGTCAGTTTCCGTGTAACCGTGATGAGAAAAATAAACCTTAGTTTAAAACGTCAATCAACCAAGCCAGGCATATGCTTGTAATGGGGAGATCCAGTGATTGCTGACTGGCAGTGTGTGTGACGCCCTTCCAACATTTAACGAAGAGTAAAAGCCTGATCTATACATTCCCATTGAAGACCAAATCCCACCTATATTGTCAGTTGTTTTCAATTCAAGCTGTGATGGATGCCAAACCGTTAGTTATCGTAAGAGTTGGGCTACTTCCTCAGTAGTTCCCCACTTTCTCAAACATAGTGTACTCACCTCATGTGTGAGTTTTATTCTTCCTTGTAACGGATATATCAAGACCACCGTTCTGCCGCTACCTTCTTTAACAGTCTGAGGTTTTCGGAATCAGCAACTTTGTAAACTTTCGAAGCCGTAGTGTAATCATTGACTTTTTAGGTGAGTGGTTCTAGTCTGGCGGACCAGCGCGTAAACTCAGGAATATGTGGGGGTAATCAGTTATATGCGAGCGGCCAGCTGAACTGTCTCTCAAGTTCGTCCACCGAACGGGCTGACTTTTTTGACTGATTACGAATAAGTGCGCCGTGTATTTTTCTTAGTTTCCTTTCTGGTAGACCTATTGAGGTCCATAGAACGATTAGGCCGAGACAATTTACGTGTATTCCCTCATGCGAAAACAGCATCCATTTCATTAGCTATCTGGACTTTTGCCAAACCTTCCGGCCTGTGACCAGGCTGGGATTAGGATTCATTTAAGTATTTAACACGTAGTGATCACCTGGAGTGGCAGACGTGCCACAAAGTTCTGGGAATAAAATAGTTCCCGGTTGTCCAGGTCCAAGACGGAGGATAGGTTAAAGGTATCCACTCGGATCCTTTGTTTCAAAAGATACCTACAAGGCAGTGGGGCGAATCACATGGTTCGCAGTACATCGGGGGCTGGTAACCAGGACTGATTCGGTTCGTTCGTCATTCGGATAAGGTCTATCCATCCAGAATGTTCAGTGCACTCTGTGTAAGGTCATGCGCATCCACGGTCTGTATATTTCGAGCACCGCATTTCAACACAGGAAGAAGCACTGTGTTACTTGGAGACCTCCGTGTACCTCCCAACCGTGGACACAATTAGATAACATAGTAGTTAGTTACAGGTGGCGTCACTCTGTTAAGGACTGTCGTGCCTTTTGGAGTAACCACCTGGACTCGGACCATGCTGTTGTGCGTGCCCGTTTCGTTTTGTCATTTGCCCAGAGGATCTACGCTCGTAAATGCAAGGTGCTTAACTGGCATTCGAGCGATGAGGATGTAAGGAACGCTTACCCAAAGGCGCTCGTGAAGAAGTTTCCCAGTTCGAGTCAGG
>JTDE01000012.1:297549-317413 GCA_014338405.1 Paragonimus skrjabini miyazakii
AATAAGGCTCCTGGTTCAGACCTCCTCCCTCCTTCTCTTTTCGAGGATGGTTGGGAGAGATTGACATCAGAACTGACGCGATTCCTCCAGACGATCTGGGATACTGAAGAGGTACCTCGTGATTGGTGCCCATCAACATTTTCAAGAAGTGGGCTCGAAGTCTATGTGACAATCACAGAGTCAGATACGTGAAGAACAGGCAGCATTCCGTTCCCGTCGGGGGCGCGTTGATCACATTTTTACCTTACGACGGATCTTGGAACATCGGCACTGTTACAGACAGCCGTGGTCTTTTTGGACCTAAAGGCTGCTTTCGACTCAGTTGCTCGTAACGTTCTCTGGAGCTGCCTTCTCCGCAAGGGAGTACCAGAGAAATAAGCGAATCTACTGAGATCACTGTATGCTCACTCTGCAAGCAGGGTGAGAGTTTATGGACAACTGTCTCGGGCGTACATCGTTTCTGGTGGTGTTCGTCAGGGATGTCCGATTTCCCCCTTCCTGCTCAATTTTGTCATGGACGAAATTCTGGAGGGTGTGCTTCAGGGGTCCAGTGGGCTTGGTGTTGAGCTTCTTCCTGGTGCTAGATTGACCGATCTGGAGTACGCGGACGACATTGTCTTACTTTGCCCCTCTGCCGAAAACATGCAGACCATGCTGGACTGGTTGAGCGACCGAGCTGGTTTGTATGGAATGCGCTTTGCATCTTCAAAGTGCAAAGTGTTGCTTGAAGACTGGGGCACTTCAACTCCTACTTTCTTCATTGAAAGTAATCCGCTTGAGACTGTGGACAATTTCACATACTTGGGTAGCACTATCTCGTCAGCCTGTAATATTGCTGATGAGCTATCAGCGAGGATTGCAAAGGCACGAGTCGCCTTTGCCAAACTGCGTCATTTGTGGTGTCGGAAAGACGTCCGGTTGTTGCTGAAAGGAAGGGTATATGATGCCTGTGTGCGTTCCATTTTGCTTTATGGTTCGGAAACGTGGCCTGTTCACAATGAAGATGTTAGCAGACTTGCTGTGTTTGACCATCATTGTCTCCGCCAGTTGGCTCATATTAAGTGGGCTGGTTGCGTGAACAATATGGCAGTTCGCCTGCGAGTATTCCGAAACGCTCGAGATGCGCGGTCAATTGGTCAATTAATCACGGTACACAGCTTGCGATGGTTGGGTCACGTACTCCGTACGTCATCTAATCGTTTACCGTACTGGGCATTATATGCTGAGGCCACCAACAGTTGGGTCAAACCGCGTGGTGGTCACAAAATATGAAAACCTTGACTGCTCCATTGAGCAAAGTGAGTAGGTGTCGCCTGCCTGGATGGGGTTCTCGTGATCACTCGAACCGCTGGTTAGAGACGCTATCCGAGATGGCGTTATGTCGCAGTCAATGGCGGACCTGTATCTACTCCATTTTTTGTTTTTCCGCTTAGTCTTCTTTTATTAATGCTCAACCTTCTTAGTAACATTTCCTTATAGGATATTGCACATCATTGTTGAGGCGAGCGGCGGCCCGAGCCACAGTACCTTTTGGTCAGGCTCACGCTTGTTTTGATGATGATGATGACGTTATCACGACAGGCGCCCGCTCGCTTTTATGAACCAGAATTCCAACCCATAACGCGGCGGCGGTTTCCACTTGCACGTAGTCTGCACTTTTACCTGTTTTTCTGCTTGTAGCTGACGCTTTCTGTGGTGGGTGTTTTGCTTGCCATTTCTCGCCGGTTTGCCCGATTTCGTTAAATGATGGCTCGTCCGGTCGCCGGTGTTGTCTGCAATCCACCCACTGTGGGCATTGACCATATCTCACCACCTCGTCAAGATATTCTACCGAGTGTTTTAATAATCGAGTCTCCGATTCGGTCGTCCATCACAATCCTGCTTTATTTCCCACAGTTGTGCTATGATTAGTTTGATGATCAAGCACAAAAAACGTCTTTTCCTCCGTTTTGCTGCTCTCACATATTGGGGTGACTAATTCTTTCATGACCTCCGTAACGTCGTCACGACCGTGGTCTGTAGAAACCCAAGCATGCGTTACTACTAGGCAACAGTGGTCTGCTTTCCAGATGTGATTCTTAAAGCCGGCTGAACAGATGATGCCTAGCTTGCTGTCAACGGAAATCTAATTTATCAACGCTGTTTTCACTATTGCTTTTAGAGTTACACTTCGTCTAGCTTGGCCGGTAGTATCTGCCAGAGGGTATGTATATGTGTGTTGTCAGTATCTAGTGGAGAGTGAGGATGTTATTATTTCATTTCGTAGGCCGCCATCCTAGCTTGTGGTTTCTGAGAGGCAGCAGATACTCACCTTTAGTGTGTTCGATGTCCGAGTTATTGTGGCTTCTTGATATGCTCTAAATTAGTGTGCAGACGTGAAAAACGTTTATATTCATTGACGCTTTGAATATACTGTGTGGTCTTCTATGTACACGAAGTTGGCTCTTTAGTGTGGAAAATGGAAATGGCAGAGGCCTACCAGAATGTGGCTTCTGGGGTTTGCTACCCTGCTAGTAGGGTGTACGCAAGGGACGTTTTCTGTTAGGGGTGGAGAGGGTTTAAGGACGGTGACGAGAAGGTTAACATTGACATATTTTATTCATCCTACAATGTTCTACAGAGAAGGCGACCTGGTTTGAACTGCCAGACGGTCGTTGCGGCATGAAATTATGTCGTACCAGAATCTGTGGTTGAATGTAGGCTGTGGATATTGTCAGGATGTCCAGAACTTGACAGAAGAAAGCTTAGGTTTCTTGACGTACGCCATTATCTCTAACGTTTGCACCGCTTGGCTGCGGACGGCGACTGAACAGAACAAGTGCCGTTTTTTTGGAATTAAAGGCTTCCTTTTTTTCTATCTTCGAGGGTGTGAAACCGAAAGTTCATAGATCATTAGATCTCTATCTGTTGGCCTGTCTGGCACAATTGATTGTCCCTCTGTTCGTAGCACTGTCAGATTCGGCCCATTAGACTGTCCAATTGCATAAAATTCATCAATGTCTGGCCACGTCGTAATTCGCAACGAGTGATACGTAGGGGAAAATCACAGCTGCAGAAGCTATCCAATAATAGGATAGTTACGGCCTTGTTGTTTTTTCTTCATGTTATGGTTGTGTTTAAAACTCTGCTCCATATCTGCAGTATTGAGTTTTAACTCATCGATTGAAACGTTCTCCATGTACCGCGATTTGTTTACAGGCATTACAATTCTTCTAGTTTGGATTACTTCACTTGGAGCGGTTTCTTTTTTCCTCTTCTTTGCAGATCTTTAACGATATCACACTGCCGACCAGCATGTGTACAGAGGACGAAGCTCATCGATATGGTCGGTTTTTGTGTGCTGTCCTTGAGTTGGTTATGCGCTGGCACTCTAGTGAAGAGTTATTCAACAGTGAATGTGGTCAATTCCCGGGCTTCGTGACAGTGTTTCGAAAGGTAACTTCTGTGATCTATCACGTTGGGTTGTCATTATTACGTGTAAAGTTTAGCATATTTCATGATTACCTGTTTTTGGTTTTAGTCACCTCCTATTGCTCCATAGGTTTTGGTTACCTAGCTGTATTTAAGCCGCATGTGGTTTCTCGTTTGTTTTTTCTCTGTAATTGTCTGCTCAGAAGCTGATTGGTGGAAGTCCTACTTTCCTTACCTATTTTTTCTATTCAACACCGCCGCTAAGCTCTAGCTCTACTGATTATTGCTGTTGAACTCACGGCGACTTTGTGACCTGCGGGTTTTCGTCCGCCTCATGATCGATGAAGTATACATCGGTGGCCATCGTGGCTGCCGTCTTGTATGGTTCACCTTTGACCCTGCCATTGCCATATATCCAAACATCGACTGCTTTAATCCTCCTGTCATCGCTCGATCCTTCTACTTCAAAGATAATCCGATAAACAAGTCCTGACTGGCTTGTACGTATTAAAGAAACATGTAATGAATAACTGAAGCCAATTCACTTGCACCTAACCGCCAAGTTGGTCAGGACACAAATCAACACTACCACGTCCGTTCATTCAGCACCTGTGCCGTGTGCAGTGTACACTGAGCACACAGACATCTCCGTGCGGGACACCTTCAACACAGGCACAGACAACGGTGTACTGCGGATGCCAATACATCTGACAATCCGGTCACCTGTCTGTCGATGCATTGGTGCTTCACTTAGGTTCGATTGTCGTTCGAACTGTCCGGTAGGTCGAACAATCCCTCCTTCGATAAGCTGAAAGCCAAACCGAAACACCTAGAGGAACCGATCAATCTCGGTCCTCAAGCTCAAGCGAATAGTTTTCGAGGCGATAGCAATTCACTGCATCTCCATTCTGATATGAGTCGGTCATGCTAAGTTAGGCACTCCTTGTGGGTAGTCCCAGGGTCTTCTAGTACTAAGAGAATAGTGCAATTGCTGACATGCAGGTCGCAGTCAACTATGTCACTGTAATGACGGTTACTCAGGGCTGCAAGCATTTCATACTGTTACTTATGATTAGTCGGGGATTTGGTTAATTTCAAGTTGAACATCACCCACAATTGCTCGCAGCTGTCTCATTCCCATAGACTTTCCAGTCGGTCCCTTTCGTAAAGAAGCAATAATCTCGAGTTTCGCTCTCATTAGAGCTCATCAGGAGTGCATATCATCGCCACTGCCGGGACTAGAACTCCGGTCATGCTTCAATGAAGCAACCGTGTTGACCATTGCACCATTGACCTCACGTTAGGCACGACCGAATTATCGTATGTGAACGCTCAACCACTTTCGCTTGTGAGTAATGATCAGGTTGCCCGATCGCCTCGAGAGGAGACAGTTACTGTCTGTTAACTCCAATCGATAACCCCGCGATCTGGACTATGACAGATAAGGAGAATTATAAACATTGGGAATAATTGTTTAGGTAGCCGGTGACCTACAGCAAACTGCCTAAGCAAACTGACCACTAAATTCCCATAATCTGTCTCATGCGTCTTACCACTATCGGCAAGGATGTATGTCCACAGCAATCGAACTAACGGCCAGTTGTAGGTAGCTTTGGCTTTTCAGCGTCGTCCTGTTTACAGGTTTGTTCGGCACAGAATTTTGCTAACCACGTTATGCTCGACTTGTAAGCATCCATACTGCCGTTCAACCTCGTCACTTGTATTTATCACCGAGTGTACCGAACGTGTAACGTATCCACTTGCACAACCTGAACGGTTTACTTCCGTTTGCTTCTCGATACCTTCGCTTACGTGATCATTAATGAATGTCAGTTATTATTCTATTGCTACAGGATCGTATATGTGATCTTCATTATTCCAGCCCTCACTTCACTTAGCGTTGGATTGCAAATAGCTTAACTTTGTTTTCCCCTTACGATTCTTCTCACTTCGTGTGAGCCAGCCGATGGACGGGTATTTCGTGGCATCCACGTACATACCAACCGTGCGATCTCGCTTGCCATCAAACCGTATGCAATATGTTCGGGAAAATCTCCTGAGGCATTTTAAACTGATATCGATTCACCCAAACTAACTATCAAGACACCCAACGAGGACGTCAAGCCATCTTCAAATTTGAATAACCAATTCGTTTTTTATACACTTTTTGCTCTCTGTGTAAGTATACCGAACTTTACGTTCATTCCAGTGTCTGTACAAAATCTGTAAAAGCATTTGTTACAAACTTCAGGATAACATAATTCCGATTTTAAATTGGTCATTAACGAGCAACCTTGAATAGTCGTTGCAGACTCGTGGGTTATATGTCAAAGAAACTTGATGAATTCGGCATGAAATTCTGGATAGCGCTTTTTGAAGTTCTTTTGAGATATGTTCGCTCTTTTCTCGAGGATACCGTTTTGAGATTTGTTGGTGGTCTGTGGTATACAGGATAAAATATGACAGCAGATAACCGTTACAAGTCAACAGATGTAGACGGGAATTATCTTGTACGGAACACTTCGTATAAGCCGCTACGGGTTACCACATGAGTTCTATACAAATTGCTCTTATCGTACTGAGCAGTTTTCTGTTGGGGTGATGTCAGCCAACAGTTGTCATCAATTATCAGACAAAAATTAAACGGCTCATTTTCTTCCTATGCAAATGTAGGACATCCCAGGGACGGTAATCAATCACCATTGGGTTTTATGACAAGAGTGAGTGTGAGGTTGACATCGTAGACAGTATGTTTCGAATGTACAGCTGTCGGTGCCCATCGAGACGGCGGCCTGTTGCTGCTTTGAAGGACGTTCTGAAGTTTTCAGTTTTAAATACCTGAATTTGTTAAAAAGATATTGTGAGTGCGCCGAATACCAGACGTCTTCTTACAGTGTTGATCGATCAGTTGGGTGGAAACACATCGTTCACAACTGGATGTCCTGATTTTTTTTTTGCAGCCCATTATTGCTACCTCTGGCAAAAGATAAAAGTGCCGCACTTGTGTTTGTAGTGGGTTCGAAAGTCGAATATGCGGCTCTTCTCAGTGTTTATCGTGGTCAAGCCTCCGAATATTCTTACATGAAGTGTAAAGAAACGTTTGAATTGGTATTGCCTTTCTCCTTTAATAAGCTCGGTTGGAATATCTAAAAAAAAAGAAATATGATCATACAATAGGCCGTTAACGCTGTCATTTTCTGTTCATAGTTTTCGCTTTGCTTTCTCGGAAAATTTTCCTGCATTAACTGATACATTGGCCTGATTATGGACATTCAACTTGCGGAGTAAATGTGAGTTTCCGAGCTTACTCCAATCACCGACAGCTAGTTAGCTGTATCCCACTCGTCGGCATTGATATAGTTTTATTAATTTCAGTTGCACGACAACAGACAAGATGCTCACTTTCGGTCGCTTTAAGTAGTGGAAACTCGTAGCTGTTCTAGTATGAAAACGATATAGTAATCAGACAAATTACCTTTGATTAGTGTGAAAAAGTGAGAATCCTGTCAGTTAAATTCTAACGTTAATGTGTGGTATGCACTCTATATACACAAGATATTCGACACGTTTTTCTTAAATGTGCCGCAGCTAGTAGTCATTGCTTCAGTTTGTTTCTAACCGTTTTGAATTTTTCTCATTGGCGTCCCATGCCTACAGCATGTGTTGCGTGTTTAGAACCACTATGGTTCGGTACTGGCATATAGTACCAGGGCTGTGCATATTTGCGATTGTTCACGTATCAGCTTTCCACGTGGTCGATGAACAACACTACCATGTCTGTTCATAACGGCTTATTCGTATCGGCGGTGATTACCAGCAGTACAGTCAAAAGTACGAACCCGAGTTATCGGGAATGTTTTTTCTTCGTGCAACATGCTTATTTCCATCTCCCACAACCGACACAGATTACAGTACAGTCAACTGACATAAACACTGGAAACTGTGTTCCCTCATCGGTGTACACTACTTGCTATTTCTTATATGGGTAGCAGACACTTACTTATGTTTTTCGTACACCTTTTTTCAGGGTTCCGATGCGAACACCAAAGCTGATCAACTGCAGTTTGAAAACTATCGTCACGTGGTGCACAAATGGCATTACCGAATCACGAAAGCCACAGTGGCTTGTCTGGAATCCGGCAGCTATGTGCAAATCCGCAACGCTTTGATCATCCTCACGCGTATTCTGCCCCAGTACCCGCGTATTCTGCAGTTTGGAAGTGCCGTTGAACGCCGAGTGTTGAAACTGAAGGAAGAAGAGAAAGATCGACGTCCAGATTTGAAGGTTCGTCATTATTTAGCATAATTGGTTGATTTTCACTCGTGAACGCAACTATCATTTTGTCTACTCTGTGTAATGTGTTCATTGTTGGTTGACAACAGCTTCTTTTGCTTTGATTGAAACTGCTGGTTGCTTGTTCGTTCGCACAATAACCTGATCAGGAGCACACTATTGCAAGCTTTACGAATGTTATACTCTTCTGAACTGGTTAGCGGTGGGGTCCTCTCACTTCGTTCCTCCTGGGAGTTTGCTGTGGCTCATTGTTAACACGGTTTTGTCAGGTGTATTAAAACCGGTGGGCGTCGAGATAATTTACACATTCTTGTTGCTTACACCGTTTTCCCTTTCTTGTTCAAGTGTCTGATAATCTATAGTTGAATATTTATTTGGCTGTTTGTACTCTTCTTGCTATGGATAAATCGGATTAGATTTTGTCACCGAGGTAGCACACGCCAACAATTCCGTTTATCCTATGTTAGTGTGTACTTTTGGGAAACCGGCAATGAACTCGTTTACCTTTTTTGTTCATCTGGATACACTATTCTTCGATTGCACGTTATATGCTCTGGCTCGCTACTATATGTACATTTCTGTGTGTTTTAATGTGTATCGTGTGCCGTTTTCTCGACAGTCACACGCCTTTGTGGATTTCTTATCTTCGGACACTGCCTTGCATGAACCACTAATTTTAATGCGCTCCTGATAGATTATTTGATGATAGTGATAATACTAATAATGGGTGCACTTTAATTTCTCGCTTTCATCAGAACAAATCAATTCATTCTACCTATCACAGAGAATAATAAGCATTAATTTATTCGAGCTTTAGTTATTTCTGCAAGTGACACTGTGCGATTGTTTTTCCTACTCATTTTCCATCGGTTAACAAGGCTTTGGCGTTCAGTTATGCTGGTCTGTTGCTCCCACGCAAGGCTAAATGGGTCAGTGAAGAGGAGTTTCATTACAAAGAGAATAAACCGCTGCGTTGCGGTTCCGTGTCCGGATTGAGCAGCGCATCTGGAGCTCATAGTAGCTCAGTTGCAACTCGCGTACCAACGGGTTCAGAACGTGGACATCATCCGGCTCGATCTGTGTTGAATCACCAGACGAACGTTTCAGGTCCCCCAACCGAGAACCAGCCGTCAGTGAACTACGATTCCTCTTCGCAAAGTTCTTCCGCCGTTCGTCGGCCTGTTGCAGCTCCAAGTTTTATGGCCGCGGTCAAAAGTTCGTCAAATGTTAATGGTGAGTGCATTTGGTCGAACACAAACTTAAAATGTTGGTCATGTCTTATGATGTTTGGAAACTATTCGCAGAGCATTATACGCGCTATTGTTTTCCTACTTCTAATCGTATATG
Organism: Paragonimus skrjabini miyazakii; assembly: GCA_014338405.1. Taxonomy (NCBI): domain Eukaryota; kingdom Metazoa; phylum Platyhelminthes; class Trematoda; order Plagiorchiida; family Troglotrematidae; genus Paragonimus; species Paragonimus skrjabini miyazakii. Next base: position 306,602 of record JTDE01000012.1, read on the forward strand.
AGCTGCTTCAATCTGGCACTATCCGGACCGCTTGTGATCTATGTTGTCACCTGACAGCGAAAACTGCATGCAGGGCTAGTTTAAAAAAATACTTCCAACAGAGCCGATTATAGTGCTTTCCATCTTCATCTCGCAAATCTACTTGATGCCCGTTGTCTGACATTCCACTAGGCCATTTGCGAGTGGATTACGGTCATATTGTGCAGATAATATCTGAGGGATTCTCATAGCAGGTGCAACTGTAATCCACAGCGGTCATCACGACAAAGCAGTTTCGCAGTCAAGCCACGTTTTGATGATTTGAGTTATTTATATCATGCTCGTGTTTGTTGGCTAATATCGACTGTACTCACTAAACTGTGGATTTGATGGACTGGACCAAATAGTGCGTTCGATCCTAAAAGCAAACGAATACAAGTTCGTCTGGCACAATGGCTACGTTGCAATTTATCAGTGAACATATTGGGTAGGGCATTAAGTTTTGAATATGTGTATACGTGTATACCACTTTGTCATATGCAAACACAAGATTCATGTCGCACAACGTAATGTGTATCAGCTATGTACTTCTTGGTGCAATGTTATGGGGGCGACATTTTTGGCCTCTCCACGTTTGATCCATAAAGCATTCGAGTTTTCCATAACCGTTGGTGAACAGTACCGTTTTTTACACTTCCAGGTTTTGTACCACTGATGGTTAATTTCCAATTTGCTTTGGAGCATTGTGTGCCGTATCAAAAGGCCATTTCATTGTTCTACTAGGAAGCCGATTCCTATCTGTGACTGCACCACACCATTTACCTGTTTATCACTTGGTCTTCCTATCGTTATCGTATTCCGATCTATACGGTTCGATAAGGTTGTGCTTTTCGTCTCAGATACCTAGAGTGTGGAAAACTGAAAACCGACTGCTGTCACGTATAGGGAAGCGATTATCGTTTCGAGGTTCGCTTGGTTCAGTTGACGGTATATCTGGCGCTGTCCGTTCCTCTATACTTCGATCGACGCTTTTAAAGCTCTTCTCTCAGTTTTGGCTATGTGCTTTTCTTTTTTTGCGATAAACTGCCAAGTTTTTCCAAGTTAAATTTGTAGCCGTCGCCAATAATGAGTGTTCGTTTGCCAACTACCTAAATCAATGTCCATTCGCATTACCTTCACATAGACGCTCATTCACGTACCCATTCTGCCTGCCTTGTGAATGCTCCTGTCGCTGTCTCCGAAGCGAGCTCACGGTCTACCACGAGTGGTCCGCAGCAGACTGTTACCGTCAATGGACCGACACACTCCAACTCACCATCCAACAAGCAGCGTTCCATACAGTAAGTGTTTAACCGTTTTTCGTTTTGTAACTTCTCTCTCGTGTATTGCTTTATCCTTTGATCAATTGTTGTTTAGTTCGTTTGAAGCAGCTATCCTTACTTTCGTTTAGAAGATTAGATCTCCCGGGTTGACAGAACCTAGTGTAACGTTGGTTTCCGGACGTATTTTGGTGTCTTACTTAACCGCCTCTTGATGATGCTGTGCGAGCTTCAATCTGGTTAATGTGTGACCTCCACAAAACCTTTCGTCGTGTGCAAGCAGACACGTAATTTTCTTCAAGAATATATCTGAGATATATTTGAACGTGGACACTGCGATATGTGAAGCATTCTCGACATTAATTAGCAGTGTTTTAGATTCTGTTTATGTTCTTTTTGTATTATTTGTAGAATATATTGGCGCAAAACTTATAATCCAGAGTGGGGGGTGAATTACGCCAACAAAAATACATGGTACGTAAATACCAGTGTACCGAGTGTATTTGAATGACAAAACTGTATGACAAGACTTCATAACTTATCACAATCCTGGTAGCGCTGTATGGGTGATTTTGATTGTTGTGAGTCACCATTTAGGGCAATGAGTTTACGGACGGATAGGTTGATGTGAGAGTAATCCTTGATTTATGATCCGTTCGCTGGATAAAATTGTATAAGTCTTGGAGGCGAAGATCCTGAACATCAGACCATATATCTTGTAGCTTGTATGGCGGCGTCAAGACAGGATATGTTGTTCAGCATACTGTGCAGTAGTGGATTGTTTCTCTTGATGCGTCGCGCGGAAGTGTATGACAAAATCTGAGTAGTTGCAGTGGCATGAACCATGCCAAACAATGAATAAAGTTGGTGGCGCCGACATTAGTTTCTCTGACAGAGTTGGGACCGCTGACCATGTCAGGCGCTGTGTCGGGCGCTCCATGTCAGACATTGTGTCGGATGATCCTTTTCAGATATTGTGTCTGTTCTAGATCCAATAAACCTAGCAGCATTTATAGTTCACATCAGCCCTTGCAATGTGGGGCAACATGTTATCCACGTCGGGACAGGTTGCGTATTGGGTACGACATGTCAAGGAGATAATTGACCTGACAAATTCAACTAGCTGATTACGGAGCATGTACAGATAAGTTTACTGTAGGTGTGATGATGGGTTTACTATGATGGTTCGATTGACCGAACAGCCACCCGTCAGCTTCGCACGTTCGAATCCTTACACATACTTTTGTGCTCCATATGCACAAATTTCTCCTTCTAGACACGCTTATCTACGAACCAGCCGGTTCGTGTGTAGTTCCTCTTGTAGGTGCTTCGTTTATACTTACTTACTAGCTCTGTATGAGGCAGGCGTTTATTAACTGTATCGCATTCTGTTATATGTTTTAGTCTAACGGCTGTATAAGAACCTTCACCCGATCAGTTCATTACATTTCGCTATAATATCTCCTGGTTCTTTTCTCAAACCCTTCAATATCTTTTCTATTGTTTTGATGTAGATAAGGGTTTATGTGGGTCGTAATATACAGTTGTTCATAGTCTGTTTATCAACTGCCTAACAGTTTGAAGGAAATCACGTATGATCCCCGCGTTTGGTTCGTGGTAGTAGTTCATGTGACTTGTATTGATTTTTTGGACTTATTATGTGTGCTTTCCAAAGTCTATCATGAGGTTTCTCAGGTGGAACATTAAGTTACACTCACGAATAGTTGTGTTCTCTCACTTCAGACGACCTGACGTCAGTGCCCCATCCCATTCGTCCGATTATACGAGTAGCACTGTGGATGAACTTCAAGGTCAGTATTAGTCACTGTCCATTATTCTGCCTTGTGTTCTGTTTTTGAGCTTGGTATGATGCGAAATTGGACAGGTTTCATTCTATTTGTATATCAGTCAATTTCTATGAATTGAATTAGTGAGTAATACGACCGGTGTTGGTGTTGTCTTTTATTGTTTGATTAAGTGCTGTACGTAAATTGACCGGGATCTGCTTTCGATCTTCATCCTGCTAGGTTCAAAAAGGAGGCGCATGGAGGCTAGTAGTGGTAATAATCTTGTATCGGGTTCAACCAATGTGGTTTCTTCGCCGAGCAATTCGTCGGCGCAAAAGGTGAGCAGTCCAATCCATTTCCTCTCCTGTATCAATGTGGTCGAATGATGAACGAGGCGCGGCGGTGCGCGGTCAGCTGCGAATTTCCCTAGTAATTGTGGACGCACCTAGTAACAGGTTGAAATTTTGTGACATCAGCAACCAGAGAGTAGTGGTCTGTGGATTGCTGTGACACCCTTACACAAGACTTGTTTGGGAATGAAAGTGTTTGACGAACCCCTTTGTCCAGATTCAATGTAAACCTTCCGTCTGAAACTCAGTGGAGGACAAGTCATCAACATTATCGTTTGTAGCAGTGCATCAGCGGTTCTTGCTGACGCACTACTGCCGTACAGCTGTGGAAGGAAAAAGGATGGAAAACCCAAGTTTTGGAGCATTGGTCTTCATTAATGGATAGGACAGTTTAATATCGGTTGACTAATTGACGCTTCAAAATACTCTGCACAATCGGCGTCCGGTGTTTAGGCGCATTCTGGAGATTTATTCAAATTTTCGTTCAACATAGTCCGGTCGTTGTCCAACGCTTCAGGTTTTTTCTGATTTGGAACGCCATTCATTGAACACGATAAAAACACGTGTACAATCACAGACAGTCATCCTCGGTGGAAATTGCATCACGAACAATTTCAATGCACTGCTCTGGACGGCGTCTTTCGCTTTCGGTGAATGGGCTTCTCCGTTTACACGCAGTTTTGAGCAAACATATCACATGCGATTGGTCACGGATTCATCCTTGGGACGGATTTCAACGAATATGTGCTTTCAGGTTTTGCGGGTACCAGGAACATCATGAATTCCAACGGTAAACCGAACACTGTGTCTGTGTTGTTCTTGAAAATCCGTGAATGGTTTGCTCCTGAACTATGTCGCTCGCTTTTTTTTCAAAGCAACCTGAACGTCTCCGATGGAATGTCGAACGTAAACATGAGAACCGGCCAACATAAGTGAGGACCAGACATAGTCTGCTGTGGATTTTGCTCTTATCTGATAAACTGTGGAGTGATGCCCAAACCAGTAATTAAAAGGAACTTTGCAGCTACTCGTCACTGACCCATCAATTTTACTCTTTTTGCACTACTCATCATGTCTTCAATACGTGATCACGATTGGCCGCGTTCTGTTGTCATCACCATTGCTGGTTTTCGTAAATCTACTATGGCGATCACTCTGTGAATTATTGCCATCGAGCTCACTGCCTGTGCCGAACTGGGATACTTTCATCACTGCTGCTGGCGGAGCAGTAGTAAATGATTTCAGACGTCTGTTGTTCTGGACGCAAGGTCATCGCCTGTAATAAACTCGAACATGGACCTCGACTCAGTTTGATAACACTTCTTGACCGACCAGATGATTCGCTCTCTGACGAATGTCACAGGACCAATTCATCGTGCAGCAAAGCTGTTCTGAGCTCTTATTGCGAACGCTTCAGGATGTGATTGAAAACTTCTTCCTCTGTGCAAGATGTATCATAATCCAACTACAATCATACTGTCGTTAATTGACCGGTTTCTCAGTCTGCCGTTTGTTCACATGATCTGACATGAGTCCAACCTAACCGTAAGTCACCGGACTGTTGGATTTGGCAGCAGCTGATCGTAGGTCTTTCCTGAACTACTTTTTTGTTCTTGAAATTTATCTCTTAGAGTTTTTTGGCTCATGTTTTATTTGATACTAACTCATGTTTGAGCGAATTAAGAAGTTAATCTGTTCGAAAAATGTATGCTAAAGTTTTCATGAGGCTTTTCGTTGCGACACATTCTCTAACATAAGTTTTAATGTAGATGTACATTTTTCAGACTCTATCAAAATGTTAACTGTTATGGTTGTGCTTGTGTGTCCTCTACCCCAGCATGTGGTTTAACTTTGTAGCCCATCGGGCGTTCCTTACAGGCTCGAATAACCCACTCCAGATTTTGCCATTGCTCAGGCTTATTTTCCTGTGTAGTTTATTGTGGAATTTGCGGACACTTAGATTTGCTCTTTTGACGAACGTGTCAATTCTCTCCTGTACGACTGCTTACCGGGACAGTTGAATGGGTGCTGATATACGACATGAACTCTCATTGACCTTTTGGTGCTAATGGTCTCTTTAGTTCAATCACACAAAAGCGTTTGACTGAAGGGTTTCTTCAGCTAACGTTCATTTAATGGACTATCTTAAACCCCTCTTGCTACTTACCTGAAGTCGTCGGTTGCAGACGAATCGTGATTTCTTCGTGTTTATACGTAACAGAAGCTCACTGTACATCGCTTGTTACCAGAATTTAGTCACATCATGGAATTAGTCACTCTATCAAGCAAGCGTTGAGTTACCGTGATTTTTACCTATGCGGTTTTCAAATAAAACTGAAGTTGTGTTTTCCGTTTTTTTAACGGAAAGCGTATGCTGTCATGCGATGCACTAGGTCGCATATGGAAAAGGCTGAACATTGTCAGACTGCTCACATCTGGATAGTTGAGGTCGTTATCTGTTGCTAAGTTGTTGTGGTTACCTTTGCGAGGCATCCGTCTTCAAGCTCCTGAACAATCGGATGCGAGTTCGGCCTCAGACCACTTTTAAATTTACGGTCCAGATTTGACTACCTGATTGAACTGTTCACATAACAGTAAGTAGTTACCTGCTCTACAGGTGGAAAACCTAACTCAAAATCTGAAAAGTCGTATTGAAGGCTTTAAGACTGAAGCTCCGTTGTGGTTCCTAGTTTTGCCACTCATTTTACTTCAGGCAAGCACGCCTTTTGTGTCCTGATCTCAGTTTGAATGTTCCAATATTAATGTCACTTTTATACCATCTCTATGCCTTCAGTGGTTCTTGTGGTTACGGTACCGTTTAGCTCTTCTATATTAAGACGAATCAGCTCTTCAGTGCGGTTTTCTGCGCCACATGATGGCTAGTAACCCTTTCGCCCTACTTATGCAGATAATTTTTCTTTGTCAGTTGGCTGTGTCCACCGCCATAAAAGCACCTGTTGAATGAATGTTATTGCCTTTGGATACATCTGTAGTCTTCCTACTTAATTTGCATCGTTAGGCACACTAAAAACTGGTTCGATGCTTTCTACTATTATTTTGGTATCTATTTTCTAAAGCTTTATCACAAACTTGTAGTTTGTGACTGGTTCTGCTTCTTTATGAACTCTGTTTCGGGAAGACACGTGATTCACTTATGTAATGATTTCTGTCCAGGGAACTGGGTTTAGTAGTGATCACCAGCGAATTAGTGGACAGCCATTTCGACCTAGTTGAGTCTCATCCGTACCGTGCACTCCAGAGAATTGAACTCACGACCAAACCACACTCCCCTTATCTGTTGCGCTTCTTTTCGCTCACGGACTGAAATCGATCAGCCGAACTGGACTTACGTGAGAAATCACATTTTGAGTCCCTGGTCCGGTGGACTAACTTGTGAACACCGAGACGAGTTTTTCTAGAACGACCCCGCTCCTATCCAGGATTCCAGTTCACTTGATAGTGGTCAATCCATTTTAGCCCAGCGGCGCAATAACTAGGTTATTGTGTTGATTAAAGTATAAAGGATGCATCTAAATGCTATTTTGGCTCACTACTCAGCGATGCTACCAAATAGTATGGCACCAAACGCGTGGTGAAATTCACGTCAACCTTCAGCGTCCGAAAGGCTGAAGTCAAGGAATTACAGTCGGAAACGAATGTACATTTTACAGGGAATGCACTAGCAAAATACCTCTGTATCACTGTTGAAACAAAATGTTTTCATCGTGACAGAACAGTTCACCGATTGCAGCTATGTGGCTGAAGTGCTACAACCAGCAGTCTTTTAGAGTGGGTAAACAAACATTGGATCTCAGAGAAGTCTCTTGTGTTGTTGTACAGCAGACGGAGTATCCCTCACGGTAGTTCGTATAATCGGTTTTGAAGTATATATGTAAGTGGCTCAAGCGTAGCCTGAACGCCTGATTAACTAAAAAGATTGATAAAATAAAGGTCGTTGGCTGATGATACCTCACTTTCACTAGGCGCAGACACTTTGCTATTAAGTGTTTGAGTATAGGCAGTTGTCTCCTATCATCATCATCATCGTCATCATAGACAGCAATACATCGGTGGTTCACACTGATGCTTAACTGCCACACAACCATGAAGAAGAAGAAACAAACCCTGTTTAAGAAGAGAGAAGAAAAAAGGGAGAGGGTAGGGGACCTAACTCCTAAAAATAGCTACGTCTACATTCAAACATACAGCATCAAGGCACCTACACCTTGCAAACAAACAACCAAGCTGTAAATGAAAGTAAGGCATCATCAGCAAGACAGCTTCCTCACGGCTTTCACTGTCCTGCGTCATTAAGTGCACTCACTTCACAGACAACTCAGACAAACAACGACGACATTCACACCACTGGGTTCGGTTAGCCACCATTTCACCTAAAGTTTCAAGCCACCGACTCTGGGAGTCGCGAAGGCTCCAACCCGGGAGACACACTCGATCTACAGTAGCCAACCATTTCGTGAACGATTTCATTTGTCTACGCCCGGTCATCATCTGTCCACCTTGTGCCAATCGACTGCAGCGTCGGCGAACAGTGCTTGGTGTGGCAAGCGAATAGCAGGCATCCTTAGTACCTAACCGTCTAAGTCTGTGCAAATGTAGTGAGTGAATGAAAGAACTAGTTTGAAAATCATTACCAAACACCCGCTTTCTAACCTCCTCGTCTTTGACGCCGACGTCACTATAGTCAGTAGGAGCGTAAGCAGACACAATGAATAAATTTCTGAAAGTCTTGCGTCTAGAATTGGTCTTAACGGAACCTGCCAAGCAGACAGCACAAAGTCTACTGTTAACAAGAATCCAATCTATCAATGAAGCTGCGGCCGTCGAGCTAAGGACTATACCTACTCCAGCCTGACCTGTAACAGCGGCTGTGGAGTCACTCGAAGTGTATAATCAGTATCGGGTAGACAGTTGTCTCCTATACTAGTATACCATCCCTTTCTTTCTCTTGCTGCCAGCGGCTTGCTCTGTTCTTCATAACTGTCTTGCAGCTAACCACTGGCGCTAACCGCTGGTGTTTTGTATCTGGTGTTGATGATACAATAGAACATCGTTGCATCGTATTTTATCTTTAAGAGATCTGTGACCCCATTATTATGTTACTGAACTAATTTTGTACTCTAAATTTCCGTGGAAATTGAATGGTCAGGCTGTGTATACAGGGAATTCACCTGTTCCCGCTGACACTTGACTTCAGTCACTTTCACATAGCGCCCTTCCTGCGTGACCCATGAACCATGCTCATTTTCCGTTTGAACAGCTTGTTCGTCCCTACCACATCCTGAGGATGTGCTGGGACGCTGATATCCTTCGTGATAAGACCGAAGGAATCGTCCTTGTCTATATCCTGAACGATTTGTCAATAACCGAAGATTTGTCACTAAATCCAGGACATAGCCGAGTTCCTGGACTCGCGAGGCACACTTCAGTCGATTGATTGCGACCGCCCCAACGAACCATAAGAATCTTGGATTAGAATGACATAACGAGAGATTTTGATTACACATGCTGGGTCAATGACGTGACCGGTAGTCATAACGTGTCTAGTGACCGCGGACACTAGTTTGCATGCTTCAGCCGCTTTGTCGTACTCCGTTAACACGGACATCTGTCTATGATCATGATGACGCTTTTGGAATGTGTTCCTTCACTCTGGGGACCAAGCATTTCCTTGTTTTGCTTATATAACTTCCCCCGCAGTTAAGTGTGAGGTGACACCGGCAGGCTGATTGAACACGCAGAGGTAGTTTATGGATCCCACCGAGTACACGGAGCTTAGTTGTGTTGTGTTCGTCCAATGGAATTTATCAATCTTCGCGCTATTTGGTGAATTTTTGTAACCATCCTTCTTGTAATCATCCTTCTATGTAAACTTTTTTTAACTTATCGTGGTGACCACTTGTTTGAATAGCGGCTTCGTTCCATTCTACTTTTCTCTGAACGTTTTAGAGTAACTTGGATTATTGTACAGACGTGATTAAGTCTAGTTGCTCCGCAAGACTGTCCTTTCGTCAGATTAGTCTTGTTTATGTAATTCACCGTGACTACCCCATAGCGTTTATCTGACTCAAGCATTACTACATCTTTTTGCTTATGTCCTTTGAATGATTGCAGATGTTTGTTCGTGATAAAATACTGACCATTGACCGCAGTTATAGTTAGTCCATAAGCTGCATGAGCTTAGTTTTAAGCCACGCTGGACAGCTAGCAGTCATTATGAGTTCGCTACGCCAGGTCATAATCTGTCCACCTAGCACCTTAAGCCAGTCGACCGCAGTATCAGCAAGTAGTACTCGGTGTGACAGACGATTAACTGGCATCCTCAGTACATGACCTAACCATCTAAGTCTGTGCACTTGTAAGGATTGAACGAAAGATTTCGTTTGACAACCACTGTCGAATACCAACTTCCTAATCGCCTCGTTGCTTACTCGCTGGTGCCATCCGATACGAGAGATTGAACTCAGACATCAGTAGTCAAATACCTGAAGACGGTTCACGTTCTCTACTCTGAACGGCCATGTTTCGCTGCCGTAAAGTAATACAGCCCTCACTGTCGTCTGATATACGCGACCCTCGAGCTTCAGAAAGATACCTTTCTGTCGCCATAAGTGCCTCAGAGTAGTGAACACTGCCCTAGCCTTGGAAATACTCGCTTCAATTTCATTCCCCACACCTCCGCCGCCGCCGCTGATGTAGCCTCCCAGGTATACAAACTGGTCAACAACATCCATGAATTCATTATCTAACATTAAACCTACGTAATCACAGCAATCTTGCAGAAGCACCTTGCATTTTGCGGCTGCAAAACGCATTCCGAAGTACTTAGCAGAACGCGAAAAAGCATTTAACGTTGTTTGTGCCGCTTAAAAGTTGTCAAACAACAACACCTTGTCGTCAGCATAATCAAGATCAGTCAGTCTTTCACCAGGTGGGAAGTCCACACCGGCATCATTCGAGTGCCGCAGGCAGTCCTAGACTATTTCGTCCATGACAAAATTGAACAGAAATGGTGAAAGAGGACAACCTTGACGAACGCCGCTCCTGGTGCTGAAACTGTCAGACAGCTCACCGTAAACCCTAACCTGAGCGGAAGTATGGGAGTAAAGCGCCGAAAGTATGTTCACATACTTGGTCGGTACACCCCTGCGTTTAAGCGACTCTAAAAGTGTAGATCGATCCACCGAATCGAACGCACCTTTATAGTCGAGAAATACGGCAATTGTTGGCCGACGGTATACATGACGCTGCTCCAAAATTTGACGAAGCGTAGAAATATGATCTGTACATATCCGGCCAGGACGAAACCTTGCCCGTTTTTCTCTACTGTTTAACTCCCGAACTGCAGTGAGTCGACGA
>JTDE01000012.1:335961-371458 GCA_014338405.1 Paragonimus skrjabini miyazakii
GAACGGGGTAACTTCTTCAACAATGCCTTTAGGTAAGCGTTCTTTACATCCTCATCGCCCGAATGCCAGTTAAGCACCTTGCATTTACGAGCGTAGATCCTCTGGGCAAATGACAAAACGAAACGGGCACGCACAACAGCATGGTCCGAGTCCAGGTGGTTACTCCAAAAGGCACGACAGTCCTTAACAGAGTGACGCCACCTGTAACTAACTACTATGTTATCTAATTGTGTCCACGGTTGGGAGGCACACGGAGGTCTCCAAGTAACACAGTGCTTCTTCCTGTGTTGAAATGCGGTGCACGAAGTATACAGACCGTAGGATGCGCACAGCTGCAGTAGTCTCGCCATTATCAGTGCGTTGTGCCCGGACATCAAACATACCTCCTAGCCGCTTCTCAACCGGAGAAAGACGACCAAGCTGAGGATTAAAATCACCCGCTGATGATTTCTGAGTGTTTAGTTTATCTCAGAAGGTCAACGAGGGCCTCGTAGAATGCATCTTTGGTAGCATCCGTACAGCTGTCCGTCGGAGCGTACGCCGATATGATGAATACACCACGTCTTTCTGATTTGCGTCGACGGACTTTTACCGATGTATTGAGTCTGACAGCGCACAAGCGACTGTTCACTGGGATCCAATCGAGCAAACATTACTCCGCTCTGGAACTCAGTGCGATTACCACTCCAGCTTGACCACGAGATTCAGCCTGAGCGTCACCAAAAATCCTGAGATAGAAGCGCTTGGATCAACAGTTATCTGGAGGTGAGCTCAAGTGGATAGCCGTGTTGGAATCGTAGACTCGCGTCTCCGACACACAGCACACATCAAGCTCCAGACTTGAGAGTGTACTTGCCAGAACAGCTTGCTGACCGACTTGTCGGAGAGTGCGGACATTGAAGGCGCCAATGTTTACCAGTAGTCTTGGCCTCAGAAAACAATTATCGGCTGGAGGCATATGGAAGGCAGAAGGAATCGGGGGTAAAACAGTAGGAGAAAGTCGAGATCGGTTCGTAATGTCACTGTCGAGAGAACGATAACTTCTGATACTTCCCGGTCGTTCATGCCGCGGAAGGGACCCTACCCCGAGTCTTTGACTCAAAAGTCTGATCTGCGAGACAACAGGATATAGGGTTTTCTTGGGTGACCCCACCCGGAGGGAAGAAAAAAAAGAAGGGGACGGGTAGAGACGTAAATGTTACAGTCTTTAAGGCGTAAACCAATTTTACTGAAGCGGGAACAACCATCAGTTTGATGTGAATAAACCGTGGTGAGCGCGGTTGTAGTGCGGTATCGGTTTGGATAAGTGGATATGTAGTGGAAGATGGATTGTGAGCCATAGGATGTAGAAAGCAGGAAAATGTGAAACAATACAGGTTGTTATGTGACAACAAACGCAGCGTGGAATCTTGTTACACTCTGAAATTTATCTTATGCTGAGTGTAGATAGTTTCTTCTGTGCGAACTACGACCGAACCGTCTTCTGTAAGGACAGCAATTCATTTTGAGTTGAGTTCCTACGTCGGCAAAGCTACATATCAGACTCAGTTGAAGACCTTGGATATATCGAGAATGACTCATTGAATAACTGGTCAAATCTTGGTCGTCACCGACGGTGTTACTGTTTGACAGCTTTCAAGATGGCGCCAGACAGTATCCCATTCCCTGCTGGCCACATCAGTGTATCTTTTGTAGTTTCAGAGTGCTTCTGCAGTGATTAGAGATGAAATTTGTGGACCCGCTTGTGAACGTTGAGTGCTGCGGATATATTAATGGGAACATAGGTAACCAAATAATTACTCGTACATTGAGAGTTACCATGGTTTTCGTTAATTTACTATCTAATACTAGGAGTCTCTGGTGCCTAAGCAGTTCAGTTAAACGGAGCTCACAGAATTAGCGTTGCAGTATCGCTGCGAAACTTCTTCATTCAGCATAGGGAATTAAACCGTCCCCAGTTGTTCGACTGTCGATGTCAGCATTCAGTGGTATTCACCTGTGCATCGACTAGTAAGGGCTGATGAGATAGGCAGGTTCAGCGACTAACGATAGTTAGGTTGTGCGTTCAGACTGTTTACATGTCTTCCACCCCAAGCACACTTTGCCGATGCTGCTGACGGCTGGATTAAAGTGTGAAATGAACAGCGGATGTCTTAGCGTAGCGAAGTTAATACATGATACTGGACTTCTTTGGCTAGAGACGTTTAACATGCTTATTTGACATACATGTTACTGTTGTGTGACTTCCATATCTGGGAATTAAGAACAATGACAGTTTTCCCCACTGTTTCGCGTCCTCTCCTTATCTTAAAATTCAGCGTTCATGTCAAGAATTTTCCATGTGTTGTAGGCGTACGGTAACTTCCCACAAATGTTCTCTTTATATCACGTTTCTTACGTTCTCTGTAATCAACTATTATTTCACAGGATTTCGACATATGTTCTGTTTTCTTTAGCCTGGACTTCTCAAGATGAGCTTAGGATCACTAATTATACTTATAAAAATTGTTTCAGTATCAAACAAAGTGGCATGTGCGAATCGCCACTCCGTATGTTCATTTACATGCAAAGTTTGGTCAGTGCTGGCACACAGTTAACTGAACCAGCTTCTAGCTGGACATCGTGCTTTTTTCCCTCTACGTTACGTATGTTTCATTGTCTGTTAATGTTGTTATAGACAAGCTTGCTTATTTTGTGCGCTCCGACTGTCTCGCTAGTGAAGCAGGAATTTTATACATGCTCGTCTGCTGGAATAGGGTCTGCGCATACACTCAAATATTAATGATGCATCAACCGACAATCTAGAATGTGATTTTCCCCGACTAAGAAACCATTTGATGACTGACTGTTACCATGAGTTCTGATCTTTTAATCTCTGCTATTTTGAAAGCGATGTTACTAATATCTGTGAACAATAAGCTCAACTAGGAATTGAGACATGAACTCTTCCTCATTATGTCTGGTCGTCCTGTTCGTTTGTGGATGTAACCTGACATGTGTTGGCGTTTATCACCTCCTTTAGCACTTGTCTGCATACTCGGTCATTTTTACTCGCTGGACCACCATGTGATTGGATCTTGCTTCGATTCTGGATTCAAACGGTGCCTCTTCCAATACGTCCCCCTGGCTCGCCGATTGTCTTCTTATATGATGTCTTGCATTGAATCTGCTCGACCTCATGTCAGTCGTTCTTGAGGCATATCTTTGATCACTTGTATAAGCCAGCAACCACCAAGAGGCCTGGATCGTTCAGAATGCCAGCGTTGTCGACATGCACTTGAGTGTGTCTTCCGTCATTATTCTAATACGGTTTTAATGAGAAACTTCGCAGTTAGTATGTATTGATTTTGTTGAAGTCCTTAGTACATGGCTGGTTACATATAGTTTTGTGTCAAGGTCTCCAATCCGATATCCTGCGAGCAGAGTTGATGAAACTGTCGCAGTCCCCGTAACCCAAGTTTACGCTAGTTAACCACACAGAATGTAAAGATCCAAGATGGAAAGCCTTTCTCTACAATGTTAGGACCGGTTTCCTTAGCTGTTTCGCTTCCTTTCAGGCAATCGAAGAAACTAATTCACATAACTTTTTGCAGTCCCGGTGACCGTGGTCCAGTGGATAGGTGCTTGTGTTGTGACCGCAAAAAACGCTTGGGTTGCAAAGATGTTTATCGCACGAACTCCTGTACAGGTTATGTTAAAACATAGTACCACGAACACGTACACTTATTTGCATGGCTGACGTGCATTCGCACACATTAGGTAGCGATACGTTGTCATTCACCCTTGTAGCACTTCCCCCATAGTGCGTACATACTATTCTGATAGTCGCTTCTGGTCCATCGTCTTCCTGACGTAGAGGCTTGCCTCTTTTGTTCCCGAATGTGTGCAATATACTACTCACAAACGAAGCTGCGTTTTAAACAACATTTGGACTATTATGTGCCGCCTATTCACGATTCCTGGGTTCGATTATTCGGCGTTTGGGGTGCTGATGAGACCCAGCTAGGTTGGGATGGCTGTCCTCCATTTCACTGTTGGTCGTTAGCACCAACAATTTCAACGTTAATGACTTCTTGGTTTACCTGCTTTGTTTGACTGCTGGCTTTCCTAAAAATAAATTGACTTCCAGTTCGATTTGGTCATTGACAATGATGCCTCGACACGTGGTGACAGCCGTTACGATATTCTTCAGAGCATCCTACCTACATACGGCTTGTATATTCTTCGTGGATATTTTTGAAACTTTTGAGCCCTGTTTTTTGTTTATATTTAAATTACTTATGCGGCTGTCTGCTTAAGATCTGTTGCTGAGTTCTTTCAACCGGTTCTAGCGGAATTCACTTTGTGACCGTGTCCGTCATATCTGAAGATACGTCTCTTTGATTGGGCATACATTGTCTCACAAGTCACTACATCGTTGGTAGTCGGTCTGAGTCTGTTTGAATAATCTATCGCTATATTAGCATTAGTTTTGATTGTTTTGTATCAACGCACATTGTGCTCAATGGATTTCATTGTTGGAGCGTACAGGTGTTACGGCTGTGTCCTGTCAAACTCGGGTACCCTGTTGTAAGTGTTTTAAAAGGTACTGTAGTTCAATTGGTGGGTCCCGATTGCCATATCACGTGATGACTAGAGTCCACAGACGACCGGAGTAGTCTGTTTGCAGATGGTGGAAACTACAGACACTATGAGAATCCACACACCTTTCGTTCCCCATAGAGAACACGTTGCAAACCTTACAACATACTCAAATTCCTGTCAGAATGTTGTACTGTTTTTCGTTGTCGGCTCTGTTGCACTTTTTTTCACCCTTGGTACCGACCGCGTTGCCTTATGACAAGATTAGCTAATGTTTTGATCAGCTTTATTGGCGTCGTTGCTCTTCCGATTATGATGAGCGGGTTGATCGACTGTACGCCTCATCGACTCTAATTCAGGCCTGATCGTGTAAAATTGATTTCCTTTGTGTGTTCGATCGCCATTTATTTCCGTTCAACGATGCTTCTAGCATCCTTAGATGATTATTTCTCTGTATGTACCACCTCACCGATTGCTTTTACTCAACTGATCAGCGACTTGTCCCAACTGTGTAGTTATGTTTGAAGTGTTATAAGCTATGTGCTGCCCACGCGGTTCTCATCTTTCTCTTGTCTAACTTTGTCCGACTACTTGTACGCAATTATTTGTTCAAACATATCCATCAGTCTACCTTCGTGAAGACTGGGTGAGTGGTGCAACTCGTTACTGTTCACGCCATTTGTAGTCTTCATCGAACTACAGTGGTTGTCTCGTACTGTTCGATTCAAGTCAAAGTTCGTCTTTTTCCTAACCGATCTTATTTCCATATCTTCAAGGTCTGTAAAAACTGATTGTAGGAATGATCCTCTGTGTCGGTGCTGCCCCTCCTTGAAATGTCAAACCATCAGCCATGTTTATGAGATCACTTACTGAATGGATAGGTGTTTGGGCTCATAACACTAAGACAGGTGTTGCTAACCTCTGCCAGGTTAGCTTTACTCGACGATTCCAAACAGTGACTAGGACAGTCGTTGAAGGTTTATTAGGTAGTATAACGAAACGTCCGTGTACCGACTACCTCTATGATCTCATAAAAACGGTCATTCTAGAGAGGCAGAAATCATCGGAAGGGATTGCTGAATAGCTGTAAATTTTGCAGACTATACCATCTCAAAAAAGTGAACAGAAACATCCGTTTTTAATATGCTCTCTGTGTAAACTGGTTGTTGTTACATATTCACTGAGTGTTTGTTAACTAACTTCGCCTGCAGTCTCTGCTGGAAGCGGGTCACCTTGATAAACATTTCCTGATTATTTTTTGGAGTGTGATCGAAACCGAATAACGATGGCTGTCTGTTTGACCGATACGTCTTATTTATTACTCATTCTCTCCTTAATGTGTGCTTTTCCTTGATGGTCTCTGACACATTAGTCAAAATCCGTCGCTATAAGGGATAAGTGAAAACTTACCAAATTTCGCATACTCATCCAGCCCTATACCTGGAGCAGCACAGAGAAATCTTCGCTTAGGATTTTCTCCTCGCTATCACTGGGACTTATTTGGAAGGCTTAATCTCGTTTTTACCGGCATCTGCAATGTCCCAAACCTGGTCTGACGGAAGTGACTGAAATTCACTTCGATGTTATCACCATTCAGTGTATTGTGCCGTACGAATGCACCTGTAATCACTGCATGGGTGATAAGTTTTGGTATGTTTACCTGCTTATCTAATGATACCGAGTCTATCTTAGATGTAGCGTGTCGGTGCAAATGCCTTCTGTATATCAACCTAACTGCTTGAATGACTCCGGAATTCAAGGGCTAAACAACTGACGTCGTATATGTGGACACCAATACATACTTTGTGTGACTCGCATGGGTTGTCGATGGAACGGCTGTCGGTCAAAATTCGGCTTCCTGTCTACACAGGCCACTTTTTCCAGTTTCCCCGATGAATAGGACTAGATCGTCTTTACCGTCCACTTTACACAAAAGGTTGATGAATTTCTGTTTGTGAAGTATCTCAGCTACTTCTTTCCGCCCATTTCGGACTACGTCAGATTATTCTGTTCTAGAAGGCATACTAAAAGAATCGGTATCATTGTGAATCTCTCTTAACGTTTTTCCACTTTAGTACAAAGCTAGTTTCGGCATTGTGCAAATTATTAATGCAGCCTTGTCTAGTTTAGGAATGATACCTATTTGAATTCACCGTATTATGATTCTAGACGAATTAGTCATTCTTTCGTGTCTGTGCCTTCCCCAGCGACGGCATCTGAGCAGGCATCATTTCTTCCCTTAATTTCTTAATGGCAATTAATTTTATTGGCTTCCGACGTAATCAGTTGCAACTGGTCACATTTTTTCCTGTGACATCCACAAACTATTCGTAAGGCAGTTTAGTTGCATAAACTTAAACACCACTCACACTTGATCGCAATGTTCACTTTGGAGTATAAATTTTTGTTAAAGCTCATAAATACGTCTTCATTGGTAAACCTTTTGCGGTCTCGTTGTTCGTCAACATCTCGTTTACGAGTAGTTTTGTTCCAAACCTCACTGGCTTATTTTCATGTGGTCGGATATCGATCTCCAAACATCCTTGCATACTGGAACGAACCACTTCGAATCTGTCTCCTGGTGTGCGGTATCCTCTCTTGCGTTCAGCCATTATACAGTATCCTCCATTTTCATCTGTTTGAATTCGCAGTGCGGTTAATTTAAGAAGTATCCGGCACTTATCACTCTAAGATGGTTAGCTTGATGACTGGTCACACTTTTTTAGTTGAGCCAAAAGACATATATCAGGTTCGAAACTTCCTTTTGTGGCAGGGGTCATTTGGAGACTCTATGAGTATTACTCGTGTCGTTCGCATCAATTTTATTGTAGGTCAGATAACAGGAGAAACTTTGGTTTGACCTGGCAGCCAAAACTTTGGTTGTCAGTGTTTGCCTTGGGAAGGTTTTGGATACTCTAGAGATTAGGAAAGTAGTCGCTGGAGGCAATGCAACGGTTTATATTGAGCATGATCATCTGTAGCTCATTGTGAGGTTGTTTTTTCTGTACATCGAAACATTCTAGCATCATTTCAACTTTCGATCCTTGACTGTAACCATTTTTTAACCTGACAATGGGGTTTGCTGTGATCACTGGTTCAACCTCTAATGTTAAACCAAACGTTTGTGTTAAGACTATGGCTGTCGAACCGTTAGTGCCTGGCTTTTAACCCGAAGGTCATGAGCCCCAATCATTTTTCTACTTTCCTTGCCTACTTGGTTTAAACAAGAACGAAACGGATCATAGTAGAGTACTGGTGTGTAAGCATCATCAAGAAACAGGATATGGTGATATTCGACATACATTTGGCATTCGGTAGCATATTATTTTCATGTACCTTAGAAACCCTCGCGGTAATCTGTTTGCTAATCGTATCCGATTTATGTAGCCAAATAATCCCCCGTTCACCATATATAATGTTTCCAATTGGTTTGTTTTAATAATGACTTTCTGTTTCTGCGACTCTTGCAACAATGTTGCTTGTTTCCATCTCATCTTACGAATCCAACCATATGATTTCATGCCCGGTATGAAGTTCCAGCATAGTCATTTTGTTCGAATTAGTTTCGTGCCTTTCCCAAAAGATACATCCAGACATGTCAGTATAGTTTACTTCGTGCTTAAGCCATACCGTCACATTACAATTTTCTTTGCTTTGTTTAGTCCATATGTGTCCGTGATCCATATGCTAAGGTTAACTTCGCAGCATGTACTCACCAACCTTGTGGAATGTTAAACCAAAGATAGTCTTGCTTTTTTAACTGTCCAACTTTACCTCAAGTTTTTATCAGGCTTACCTTGTCTCGATACCTCGTTTCACATGCTCACACGATGTTGATATTGTTTCGGTATTCTGTTCCAGGGAAGCAACTCTACAAGTGGAACAGATGAAACTCGTGACGCACGTAAGCTGGCACGAAAGCGGTCTAATCCCAGTACACCTTCGAGTGGATTGGATGCTATCGCGGTCGACAGCTTAATGCGTCACTCGAGAAGCAGCAGTGGTAGCCGAGCTGTGAGTGGTTCCGGTGATCAGTCACAATCAGCCTCCTCAATAAATCAGTCTCGGAGCCAGCATTCTCGGCGTGGACCGCAACGTGCCTCTTCCTCTAATTCAGTTGACAGCAAGGAGGACGATGAGCGAGTGTTGACCGCAGCCGGAAAGAAGGTCAAACGAAGTGAGTCAAGGAAATACGCATGTATATTACCAGTGTACACAAACCTTAAAACGGACTGAGCACCACTTCAGGAGTATAAGGTAAACTGTTAACTAAGAAATTGAAGCGGTTTGTTCCCTCTGTAGATTTGGATAACACAGGGAGAACCTGAAATTCCTGGCAATCTTTACTGTAATCCTTCGGAGATCAAACTTGCTATCAATTTCCTCATATTCCTAGATCAGGTCGTAGGTTGCCCTCTAGGTTTTTTTCAATCTCACCCAGGGAGAACGATCAAGGTATGCACTGGGTAAGCATAAATGAGCTGTGTCCAATGAAGTGAAACTTTCACGTACTTGTTCTAACCTCACGTTGCCGACCTTCTTCATTGTCCACCTGGTGTCGTCAACACATGTGAACAATGCTACAGAAACCACTTGTTGAAAATGAACGACCCACGGACGTTATCGACTGGGAATGGTCAGGTTTCGCAACCGTAAAATTCCTCCGCAGGCACAGTCATCCTGTGCACCCTGACGTTTCGTGAGAGACACACGTCACACCGGCACAGAAGTGCTCGAGATCAGTACGTGCAAAATACTCCTTACGACACCACGCACACAACTGTAAACTATGATAAAAGTGTTCGCCGAAGCATATGATTAGGCTGCTTCCGGTTTATCACAGTGTAACATCGCCATGGTGTGATTCCTGACTCATCTCAGTAGTATGTTGGACTAAACCGTACGGTGTTGCTCAGACCGACTGAGTCACTCTTGTCAGCCTGATCAGTTGGTTGAAACGTAACAAATTACGGTCTACTGGTCGTCCTGGTTGAGGTTTTCGTGAAGGTTGGCCCTTTATTCCGGAATAACGTTGGTAGTTCTAATGCACTTTTACCCATCTAATAAACATTTTCTGGTCAAAAACTTCAGTCGGGAGCTCTAATTATTTCCCTTCTGTGTCTGACTGACCTAGTATTATTCCTAGCCCATATGCAACCGCAATGTTTCACACTGTTGCTAACTTCATACTGCATCGACCGTCTCGCAGTGTAAATTGGGTCGATATACCTACTTCATACAGCAAAGTAAACGGACAAATATGTTACTGCCGAACCCTCCTTCCATTCTCCTTCTCTGATTGGCCTTCAAAAACCTCACAATCTAATTTTTACTCGTTCTTCTACAAATGTTGCATTGGGTACATTTAGTCACAGTAACTATCTTAGTGTGTCTCATCTACCAAGGTCCAGTCTTTAGTTCCAGCTGTCCCCTACGTAATTCTAGGAGGAGGGCTTGTGCATGTGTCCTCACTCTGAAGCAGATCGCTCTGGCACGGACGCCGGACTTATTAAAAGTCAACGTCTGCTGTGTTTCGGCGGTTGGAATTCAGGACAGTAATGAACATTTGGGACTGACAACACCCGTTCTCTCTGCCTAATATTAAAGACCCTATGACCAACGTTGTCAGCCACGCCGATGTTAGTATTTGGTGCTTAGCACAGTAGCTTATCAAAAATGGACTCTGCGTCATCCACTCGGCAGGCTTTGTTGGGATCATGTATCAAATCTTTCGAAACCTTTGTTATGTCTGTACGTACCCTCACTTTTTACGTTGGCAGTGCTGTCAAGGCTTCTATCTTTCGGCCAATACAGAGTTCTGCTTTTGGCCAGATCAAGATCGATCGACTCATACATGCTGTGTCTTGTTTAGGTGGAAGGTTCGGACCAGTTTCACGCATTACGGATAATGTTGAACGACCGTTACAACTGTGTCGGGCGCAGGTTATTTTTAGCTGTCATTTTCCCATCAGGCGCCTTCCTTCTCCGAATCGGACCTGTTTTCAGATAGGTTACGTAATTGTTAGTTATAAGTAACGCGGTTCCATCTAGGATTGCTGATCCTACTAGAATATGTTGTTGGACTCAGCTTATATGCCTGATCGCTTCAGACGACTGCATCACCGACCATAATTACTGGTTGCTGAGGAATTGCCCATGCATGCGGTAAGGCTTGTATGTCAATCTAGTGTGGAGTGCAAGGTGGATAACAGTGGTCGTACAAACCCTAACTGTTACCAGACGCACATTATCTGCACAGTTCATGTGACAAGTACTTTGGCATGTAGCCCAGTTGTTGTTGGACTCGGCAGACAACTGATCCAAGAAAATTTCTTAGTGCTGTTAGATGCTGGACAGAGAATTCGTTGTGGCTGTTGCTGTTTGACGATTTTCGAGTTGTGGGGATTATTGACTGATTCCTGTACTTTCGAAGTTGCACCAGTAACAATGAAGTTATAAGAGTTGAAATGGAAGCGCTTTGTCCTAGCTTAGAGTGGTATTCATTACTCTAGGACATCGCTGACGACAGAGCCGACGACTCTCCGAAACTCGTTAGTCGCGTATATGAGGTGATTTTCATAACGATGTTAATCTACGGCCGCGAAGTGTTGCCGCTTTGTGTATGAAGACCCTGACTGCTCAACTGAGCAAAGTGGGTAGGTGTCACCTACCTGGATGGGGTCCTCGGGATCACTCGAACCACTTGTTAGAGACACTATCCGAGATGGCGATGTGTCACGGTCAATGGCGTATCTGTATCCATACGATTTCTAGTTCTTCCGCTTAGACTTCTTTTATTAATTCTCAAACTTATTAGTAGCGTTTTCTTCTAGGATATTCCACGTCACTGTTGAGATGAGCGGCGGCCCGAGCCACAGTACCTTCTGATAAGGGTCATGGCTGTTATGATGATGATGGTGGTAGAGGACGTGAATCATTTTTACTACTCGACTGCTGTTGCGGTGTGCCTCACGACGCCTAAATGTTTAGATTTCCCGTACATCCGCGTTTTTGTGTATCTTTATGCAAGGTCAGTGAGAACGTCTAAGCTCATAAAACACTCTAGGTCAGTTGGTTTGCGACTGAAGATGCTGCGCCCAACGTTCCAAGCCTTTTTGCTAGCTGTTTACTTGTAAGTTATCTCTCGCAGCTTATTTTACTAACATTTAGCTGTTTGCTGTTAAGTAAGATTACGTCGTTTCTGGGAATTTCTGGAAGAGGCAACTAATTTCGTCTTGGTTGTGCCTTCTGACTGTTAGTTTTGGCTTTGTGATGTTCGGTGGATTTTATGTGGTGTGCACGGTAGCCTTGTAATTCACAGCTCAGTGAACCGACCCATTCTATTCGGAATCGGCCGACTGAACTGCCTCGTGTACTTTCGTTCGATGTTGTTTTAACTTGCCCTGTGTGGTGCTCACTAGTCCATTATACATTTTAAGGCGGAGTCGTTTTTGAGTTTCTAATGTGTATTGCGTGTTGGTTTCCGTCCCTTTTCTCTTGCGATTTTTGCTCGCCAGTTAAGCAGACATGTTTTTTTCTATTTGCTTCGCCTTGTAGCGCATCATCATCACCATCGACATTCGACCGAGTCGGTCGGTATTTCTCCCCCACAGACAACATATTTGTCGTCTTTATCCACAGCTGGAGAGAATATGTCATCTATCTGCTCCGGATCATCGCGACACAATAGGAAGTGAATTCTCCGTCTTATTGTGATCTCAGTTGATCGAATGTTCTTTAATCTTCATCACCCTTGACAAATTACTGTTGTACAGTTCTTATTGATGTATGGCTGATCCAACTTTCTCCGAATGTCTTGTGTTCTCGGCTCACAATGTCTTCGCTGACAGCACAGGTCTCCTGTTAGTCTTTTATTCCTATTGATGACTATGTTACTGTATTCAACAATAAATGTATTCAGAACAGTCGGCAGTAACTTTTGTGATGATGCTGACATTACTCTCACGAACTTCCTCGACGGGAATATTTAGCGTACCCTACGCTTGAAAATGTTCTGTGAAATCTTGAAGCTATGTTTAATTCAAATAGGAATGTTTAGAATCAGCTGATGAGTTGTCCCCGGTATTTACATACTTATTCACTTGGCCTCATAACGTATCGAATCATGACAGTTCCGATTATTTTTCATTGGGAAAGTTTATGTATGTTGGTTCTGTTTAGTGTCTAAAAGGTCCACACTACTCGTTGACAAGAACGGACTGTAAATTAATGTGCTATTCAGTGTTTTCTCTCTCTCTCTCTCTAAACATATCGTTGCACATGCAGCTATACGCCTTTATATAGATAGTTTAGCGAATCGGAAGCACAAGAATATTCTTAACTGCGAATATTGAGCTCAAGTGCTTCTGCAAGATTGCTGTGATCACGTAGGTTTAATGTTAGATAATGAAATCATGGAAGTTGTTGACCGGTTTGTATACCTGGGAAGCTGCATCAGCGGCGGCGGCGGAGATGTAAGGAATGAAATAGAGGCGCGTATTTCCAAGGCTAGGGCGGTGTTTACTAATCTGAGGCACCTATGGCGACAGAGGTATTTCCTTGAAAATTAAGTGTCGCGTATATCAGACTACAGTGAGGGCTGTATTACTTTACGGCAGCGAAACATGGCCGATCAGAGTAGAGGACGTGAACCGCCTCCAGGTATTCGACCACCGATGTCTGCGTTCAATCGCTCGTATCGGGTGGCACCAACGAATAAGCAACGAGGAGGTTAGGAAGCGGGTGTTTGGCACTGATTGTCAAACGAGTTCTTTCGTTCAGTCCTTACATTTGCACAGACTTAGATGGTTAGGTCATGTACTAAGGATGCCAGCTAGTCGTTTGCCACACCGAGCACTGTTTGCCGACGCTGCGGCCGATTGGCGTAAGGTGCGAGGTGGACAGATGATGACTTGACGTAGACAAATGAAATCGTTCACGAAGGGATTGGGCACTGTAGGTTGGGTTCGTCTCCCGGGTTGGAGCCCTCGCGACTCCCAGAGTCGGTGGCTTGAAACTTTAGGTGAGATGGCGGCTAACCGAGCTCAGTGGCGTGAATGTTGTCGTTGTTTGGCCGAGTTGTCTGTGAAGTGAGTGCACTTAATGACGCGGGGCAGTGAAAGCCGTAACGAAGCTGTCTTGCTGATGACGCCTTACTTTCACTTACAGCTCGGTTGTTTGTTTGCAAGTTGTAGATGCCTTGATGTTGTATGTTTGAATGTAGACGTAGCTATTTTTAGGGGTTGGGTTCCCCACCCTCTCCCTTTTTTCTTCTTTCTTCTTAAACAGGGTTTGTTTCTTCTTCTTCATGGTTGTGTGGCAGTTAAGCATCAGTGTGAACCACTGATGTATTGTTGTCTATGATGATGATGCAGGTACGCAGCGGGCGAGGCAGAATGCTTCGAAAACTGGTACGGAGCTGATTGCGTAATCACATTTTGTTGAGAAAGAGAAGATATGTGACGTCATTGCATGCGCTAACAATTTGGGGACAGGCTCTGCATCTTCCGGCGCACAAGTTACTGCCTGAACTGTTGATGGACCGGTTACTCCAAAACACATTTGGGAAGCTCGATTACATCTTAATCTTAAGTGGATGGGGTGACATGAATCAGTGATCCAAACGTTGTCTGATGAGAATGAACGAACTGTTTGTGTCTCATAATATATTGTCTTCTTATCGCGTTGATGAACATTGTCTGGAGTCAGTATCATTTAGGCTATTCATCGTTTCAGGTGACCTAATCGTATCGCGCCGCCTCAGTTGACGGTTTGCTTCTGGCTGTGTATATGTGGAGAGGTTGGCCAAACAGTGCGCAACCGCTGGGGTACACAGATCTCAATGTCGTTTAATCAGTGCGGTTATGTCGTGTCATTCAGTCGCGTATTAGATTAAACTCGTCTGCCCGTTCACAGTGCATAAAAATGTTTATCCGCAGTCAGTCGGAAATTGACAACAAGAGAAGAACGATAGCCAACGAAATACCGAAGCCATCACTTTAGTCAAGATGTCAACTAAAGATTAACTGTCTCACTAGCTGCAAAGCGACTGGTTACGAAATTCAGACAAATGGGCTCTGCTATCGATCAAAAGAACAGCGGTTGGCTATGAGCAGCTGTGAATGCAGCAAAAACTTCGGTTATGCTTGAATTCCTGGGAGGTGTATTAAAGATTTCTCCCAACGGCATAACTTATCATTCATTTGAAACAACAATAGTACCGATTAGTTTGGACATCTGCTTCGACAGCTTAATCATTACAAAAATTTCGTTCTTGTTTTCTAAACTAAATGAATGTTCACTGTACATGTTCAGTGATGAAGCAATCCCCCGTTAGCTACCACGTTACTATGCCGTTGAAAACCCCAGAAAACTTGAGGCTGGACGGACGTAGTTCTGCCTCGAATTTATACGTTGAGATGGAACACTGTAGGATCAAGATTCTCTAACAGACTGTCACCAGTTCCAGCTAGTCTTAGATGGTTTCCTAACTGCAGACGTTTAGGAAGTCTTCTACTGATTTTCAAACGAGGTTTCTCCGCAGGCGACTCTGGCGCACAGTTTCTAAAAGTCGATGCTTTACCATCCTACGGAGCTGCCGTTGAGGAATGTATTGCAAATGTGTTTGATAAATAATGAATGGATAGGAGTGAACATCATGACTGACTACCCAGATCATCTGATAGTGATTCTTTAATTCTCGTCATTTGAAATATTTGAAAACAGCTATACACAACCAAACGGACAAACTTAATGGAATGAAATGTTCCGTTATTTTAGGACACAAAAATTAATCAAGGATGTGTTACTTAGAGTTATATATTTCTGGTTGAGTGGAATGCTTTATAAAAAAACTATGGTTACTACTTACTTCGATTGATCGTTCTAACCGTATGTATGCTTGTGCCACTGATATTTTGACGATCACGTACGTACTGTTTTCTGAAGGTCGACTTGGCGACTTCTGTAGATATTAGCTCGCGGATCTTGATGTATACATTTGTTGATAATAGTTTTCAAATAGTAAATAAAAAATGTAGTTTTAATGCAGTACCATACGCTGAGTTCGTGCATATAGCAAAACATGTCAGAAGTGCATATCATCGTCCTGGCCCTAGTGATTCAGGCATGTGAACATATTAATCACTGTTCTGTTAACTTCGCATTATATCTTCGGATTATCCCAACTAAGCACGGTTTTATCAGTACCCAGTTATTTCAGTCGATAAACCCGTAATCAGTAGCTTCAAGTTAAATGTGAATAACTGGTCTTGTGTAGTCAACATCCGAAGTCCATTTGTGGCTATCTGAGCTTCCCTGTTGAACAACCGTGAGTCCGTGCGGATTTGAATGTGATCTTTGACATGCTCAACATGGCTTCTGTTTCCGAAGCCGTCAAGGAAAATAGAAAATGGACGATGCTTATTTTCCTGTTTGCTCACAAGAGCACAAACAACACTTGAATCACTTTTGATCATATCAATGTTCAAACCTGTGGAATAAATTTTGTAACATACAAGCCGGTCGTTTCTAATAAGAACGTCCATTACACTTGTCTACCAACTTTAAGGCTACATGGAGACACCGGGGATAGCGTTCATCCGAAGTAGGGGTTCCAACAACGGTCCTGTAGAAGGAAACAGCACAAACAAGCATGAACCAAAGGCTCAATAAGCCATACACACGACTTACACAAACGTAAACTACAACGGCGTCAACAATACAGCAGCACGCCCTGCTACGCAATTCGAATTCAACCCGTGCGCGCTTGCTGGTTTCGATCGCACGTTACAATTGCCATACGAAGTTTTCATGCCGAAAAGCTGCTTGGCACACCTTATTCAAACACTGCCGCAAGCGGTCGAATTTAAATCTAAATCACACTCAGATTAAGTCTGTTCAGACATTTATCCATTCTTAACGTACTGTCATTTTTGATAATCGTACAGTCCGAGATTTCCTTATCAAGCTCTTCACTGGATCATCTTAGTAATCATTTTTATACTTTCTGTGTTGTAATTTTTCTGAAACAGATCACGGAAATCCTGTTCTCTTCTGTATTCTTCTCATGATTTCTATCAAACTTTATAGTAAACTAAACAAGTGTAGATACGATGGCACGCGCACATTCTGTCACGTGGGACCAGTAGTATAAGATGGTTAAAGACCACAGAGACTAAATTTGTTCGTGGAACCCAACATTATTTAGTCAAGCTAGCATTTCCTAAAGTCTTTGGTGACTGTTTCTGTATTTTGTTGATTATCATGGAAGTTGGACGGAAATTCAGTCTTATTTTTGTTGTCAGTTTCATGTTGATATTTCTTAGGAGTCTTCTTTCAAGTCTTATGCAACCGGCTGCGCATAGTCTTTTCTGTCTATCAAAAACCACTCATAATCAACACCGCTTATGTGCCTTAGGTTCAAATGCCTAGAACAGCGTACATTGTTCGCGCCATGTGGCTGACTGATGGGCTAATCGTAATACATGGGGTAGAACCGTGGTGAACAGTTGTTCTTGATAATTTATCATCAAATCAGTACAGTTATCTAAGTTCAGCGAAGGTAAAACAACAAAAAGAGGCACAGTGAAATGCCATTATGTCATGTAAAACTGCAAAAAATGCCGAACATCGACAACCTAACCACTCAAACTAAACCACAGGGTCCGGTTACCACTGTGGAAAAGAAAGCTGCATTCATCCGCCTTCCCCTTAAAAGTGCTATTGCAACTGTCGCCTTTATCAGACACTCAGGCGCACATAAATGGCGGCAACGCTAGGCAGCTGGTCCACCGTAACTTCTTGCTGACAGTCATCTTGAAACACAGAATGCCTGTCCTTGATCGATCCATGCTTGTATACTTACCCTCGCGCTGTTTTATGGCAGACTGCTCGGCAAAGCGTTATTCCACCTGACTTAAAAAAACTGCCCAGTTTGACACGGGA
Source organism: Paragonimus skrjabini miyazakii (assembly GCA_014338405.1). Classification (NCBI taxonomy): domain Eukaryota; kingdom Metazoa; phylum Platyhelminthes; class Trematoda; order Plagiorchiida; family Troglotrematidae; genus Paragonimus; species Paragonimus skrjabini miyazakii. Next base: position 353,488 of record JTDE01000012.1, read on the forward strand.
TGGATTCGACAACAGAGTTTCGACCGACCATCGTAAATTTTTAAGACAATGGATGCAAGCCACTGATGAATTGATCATCATTTAATTACTCAATCCGATACCTCGGTAACACAGTTACTTTTTGTTACCGTGGTAACTTCGTCTGCATCTCTACTCAAACTTCAATCCACCACTGTGTGATGTAGTGGTGGGTGGAGGTCCAAACCACTTATCATTAAAATTAGTGATTCGCGATCTGAATGGATGGATTGTAGGAGACTGGAATTTTGTAACGTTTCACGTGTTCTTATGACATTCAGCCAAGTCTATTTGATTTGTTTACATACTGTTTTAACTTCGATGAACCCGGGTACTTATTCTTTCGAAAATACTCACTGAAGTAATGAGAAAGACAAATTAGCGAAGAAGAATTGTTCTTTGGGTTTGATCACCAGGCTAATCACAACACGATAATATTGACAACAGTAACTAGAGTGAGTCAGAAAAACGGTCAGTCGAGGCTATGGACTCCATGTTTGTTATCAGTTACGCAACCACTGTTCCAAATCGTGGGCTTCATTGATTGTGGGTCAGGGGAGATCAAGTGTACTCACGAACTTCGTCTGAGTGCAGAGGTCAGGGTTACGAGATCGGATACTAATGTCCTCGGCAATGGTCAATATTCGGAACGTCAGCATCTTTGATCGTTTCCTTGGCACTTGTAGTACGACCAATGTATGATGCACGACACAAGCAGAAAAATAAGTTTTATATATTAAAAATTAGAACAAGTCAAATAGGTTACTAGCATCATAGACATGGGGCGGATCACAGTCCACTGGAGGGGTTGGGGGTGTTGGTGAATGTGTGGCATTATCACTCGTGCCTGCCATGAGACATGTATTCGGTGGTGTCAATTGATTCACGCTTGCTTGGGTTTCAAGTAGCTGTGGAATAGTTGTCCAAGGGAGATGTAGAGACTCGTATCTGGCAAAGGTCGATGAATTAACCCGTAATCAGTCTCAACATTTGGGTGCTGTCGAATCACTCCCGGAAGAGGAGATGAACGTGTTTGAGCAGTATTTGCAGTCAGAAATACTGCGGCGAGTGGAAAAGAAGAACCCGGTTTCCCAACGATCCCGAACGGTACGTTCACAATTATTCTTCCGTCATTCTGAGTCGTACTATGTTAGAAGTGTTGTCACTAGGCCCCAAATTTTGCTGTCCGAGATCTAAATGTAACCGACGTTCAGTTTGTAAACCTGCACCAACAACTGGGTGAACTCATTCCATCTTCAGGATTTAACGCTGAACACTGCAAATCTACTCTGCTGAATACATACTATAAACATGTGAATAGCAGTGTACCAAATTGCAGTCTATTAAAGCGGGAACATTTAGACGCTGTAAAAGAACTATGGATTAATGTGAACATTTTACTGATGAAGCCAGATAAAGGATCCGGTATTGTTCTGTTAGATAAGGCAGATTATATTGACAAAATGTCATCCATATTGTCCGACAGAGCAAAGTTTACTAAAGCGGAAAATGATAAGGATAAAACAGCAGTAATAGAACAAAAACTATCCAAATTACTCCGTGACATGAAACAATCAGATTTAATTGACGCACGCTCGTTTGAGCGCATCAGACCAACAGGGACAGTTATTCCCTTAAGACCGATTCTCGACATGTACAATTCTCCGTATCATGCCTTAGCGCAGTGGCTAGTGGAGCTACTGGAACCAATCAAATCGCAACTGACCCAATTCAGTCTAAAAGATACTTTTGACTTCGTCGACGCGGTTGATTCAGTGAATATCAAGAATCAAAAAATGGTTTCCTTAGACGCAACATCGTTATTCACAAACGTGCCGTTAAGAGAAACTATCGGTTACCTGTGCGCTTAAACTGCAAACAGACAACTCAACGTCGGTATTCTCATCGCCAAACTAAAAGAGCTACTATTATTCTGCACCTCAAACGTCCAGTTTCAATTCAGTGTAAAGCTCTATAAACAATGTGATGGCCTAGCAATGGGCTCTCTATTGGGTCCGTTCCTCGCAGACATATTCATGGCCAAACTAGAAACCAACGAACTACGTCTTGTCATCGATAACTGCAGTCTCTATAGACGCTACGTAGACGATATACTTTGTTTGATAAATGACAAAGATAATACACAGTCTCTACCAGCTGACTTTAATCGTGCCTACCCGAATATCGCATTCACTATTGAATTAGAGATGAATAACCAACTTTCATTTCTAGGTGTTGCTATGCTCCGTAGAATGGATGGATCAGTTCAAAGGGCAGTTCATAGGAAAAAACGTGGGCTGGCCAGTACACGCACTTCCTCAGCTTTGTTCCTCTGAAGTATAAGGGGAATTTGATTTGCTGCCTAATAAGCAGAGCCAAAAGGAAATGCACGGCAGATACTCTATCGCATGAACTCCAGCACATTCGAGATGTGCTAAGTCAAAATGGATATCCGCAACGATTCCTGGACAGGAACATGCAATCAAAAGTGACGCATGAAATTGTTCAGACGATGGATAAAAAGCCTGTTTGTATCACCCTATCATACAAGGGGGAAGCTACCAGCGAAATTATCACCGTGCTGCGTTTGTAATGCAGTCGACAACGCCTATCCTGCAGTATGGGCCATCGTATCGTTTACTACCTGTCCCGTACTGTTGCCACACCTTAAAGATAGCTTACCTAGGTTTTCACCGTCCTTTTTTGTTTATCCTCTCACTGCTGTCGTCAAGCCGGTTAGGTTGGGAGAACCACAAGCCGGCTATCAGGAAGGATTCATGAACACCTCTCAAAATGGCTTCGCAACGGTTCGATAAAGCCCACTTCAAGTGCAATCGGTTCTCATCTAATTGACACTGGTCATCAAATTGAGCCGGATGAGGCCTTCCGAGTCATCTACAAGATTCGTCAAGCCCACTACAGAGCTGTCAGATTGCGACTGTGATTAACGGCCGAGACAATTGCCATTAGACTCGACAACCCCTGTCTGTATGCCCAAAAACTGTTTGTGCAAGCCCTACACCTCCATTGGCCAACTATTCCACAGCTACTTGAAACCCAAGCAAGCGTGAATCAATTGACACCACCGAATACATGTCTCATGGCAGGCACGAGTGATAATGCCACACATTCACCAACACCCCCAACCCCTCCAGTGGACTGTGATCCGCCCCATGTCTATGATGCTAGTAACCTATTTGACTTGTTCTAATTTTTAATATATAAAACTTATTTTTCTGCTTGTGTCGTGCATCATACATTGGTCGTACTACAAGTGCCAAGGAAACGATCAAAGATGATGACGTTCCGAATATTGACCATTGCCGAGGACATTAGTATCCGATCTCGTAACCCTGACCTCTGCACTCAGACGAAGTTCGTGAGTACACTTGATCTCCCCTGACCCACAATCAATGAAGCCCACGATTTGGAACAGTGGTTGCGTAACTGATAACAAACATGGAGTCCATAGCCTCGACTGACCGTTTTTCTGACTCACTCTAGTTACTGTTGTCAATATTATCGTGTTGTGATTAGCCAACTACTTACATTGCTTCGATGGTGATTTATCGAAGACATTTTTTCGCAGTTCTCTTCTACAACGTTGCTTCCTTGATTGTAAGAAATAAGAACAAATTTTCTTCTACCTTTTTCACTATGATACAAATAGATTTCAGCAAGCTGACTGAAAAACGCGTTGGACATTTGTAACAAGCCCACAATCAATAAGTGTCGAATTAGTGTTCACGTAATGTTTATAAAGGACAAAAAATTAGTCAATTATTTCAGGAAAAGGACCAGCTTTTCTGGAGCTCAACGATTTTCCCTCTCTTTGCAATTAGTCGCTGATAAGCATATCAGCGGAATTCATACCAGTTGTCCTTTGCACGCAAGATCACATGCTTCAAAGTGTTTAGGTAAGTTGTATGATGGTAAATAAAATTGCGCAACTGACAACTTTCTTATGTTGTGTTACATTCGTGAACAATTACTCGACAACAACTTAATTTTTTATGGATAATACAGATCAAGTTACAAATCTGATTTGTACATCCATTACAGTCCATATAAGTCTATCAGCAACCATAAAGTATGAACTTGAATGAACAATATACACTAACGGGGTTTACTGATTAAACGTCGTTCACCTGGACCTATCGAACTTCCATCACTACCATGGACGAAGCAGTATACGATGTTCACCCCTGTGGCGTTTGATAGGTCATTGGTTGGGTCGTGTTATAGGGCCTCAAGCATATGCACGGAAGACTAACTAGCGGGTGAGCAGATCGTCGTGTGAAGCTCCTTGTGTCACACTTTTCTTGGAACCCCCGTCGGGAAATGTGGCAAACTCACCCCTACGAAAACGGTAGCTGCGTGAGTCTCTGAGAAATCGGGCTCTACTTCAGTATATCATACAACGCATCATTTTAATGTACATTTCTAGCAAGATGGTAAACACCACAATGAAACGTGCACACAGTGAAGCAAAACTAGTATCGGCCTTCTACCTTGGGTCATTAAGCGCGAACTCTTACATTTCCGGCCGTATATTGTGTATATAGTTTTCCTGCAGCCACGAAAACATTCACGTCGAGGGATTGGAATGCATACTTGAGACCATGGTCACAGAACACATGCTTGAAAGAACCCGTTGATGAGCGGCACCTAGAGTGGAGGAAATGTGGCGTCTTTCAAAGCGAATTTCATATCGATCACAGGTCAAAGTGCCATCATAACATCATCTACTCTCCTCATTATCCCTCACATCTCATACATTTTGAGTTTCCATGAAGCTTAATTGATAATTGTTGTAAACCCTCCTAAACGATACACTGGTTCGATCTCGGTGGTGCGCTCGATAAAATCGAATTCTCGTCCCGGTGAAAATTCACACGAAAATCTCGCTCCCGAATAGTACCGTGACTGTCCCGTATTTGCTCCCAAGCCAAAAGACGAAGCTTTGTCCCGCTCCAAAACGGGGTGCCGCTAGGGCGACAGGTACAAGGTATTTATAGGGCTCGTCATGAACACACATTCCCACCACATCATGAGAAAGAGTTAGGATCGCACATGTGCATTGCGGTATAAAAAGTCTTAACCGAATTGAACAGTTCCACTAATTAGGACTGAGTCAAGTGGTTTTTTTCTCCTTTCTCACGACGGGGGCGACCTGGGACGGTCACAGAGTGAGCGCCCTAACAATAATCGGTTGTTAGCCGACCCTGTGTGCTCAGAGACATTTGGCTGTCATTCTGTGTACGCCGTAGGCTATGAACAACCCTCACGGTCCAAATAAGTATATACGTTTCAGTTCAATGGTGTATTTATCTTCACGCTAGTCATAAGTTTGCGGCTGATGAGGGTGCAAAGGACGGTGTCATGACAATCGGTGCATATATTGAACCTTGCTCTCATGTTTACTTTATACCTGTGGTTCAAGCTTAACTCATTCATCGCAACATATGAGTCAGAATACTACCACCCTTCAGTTTTTAAGGTGCGGTAGAACCAAGCTGATATTTATTAACCCCATATTGTTATTAGTGTTGTTAGTATTGTAGGTATGATCTTGGTTGCCAGTAGTGAGTGTAGTTTTCTCTATCCTGTTGTGCACACTGAACTTATTCATGGAGCAAACTGGTCAATAACAACAATAATAACGTAGAACTACTGTTTCAGCCTAATTTTAAGCCACATGTTGATTTCTGAAGATGCACCAACCGTGGCCGTGACGTCTGGTGTGAAAAAACTTGAACACTGAATGGAGACAAATTATGCGTACACAAACTTCTGTAATAGCTGATAAGATGCCAATCAAATGAGATGTGCACCATGCACACGAATGTACCAGTGCGTACGCATTCCCACGTACATGTGGATGCAGACAGATTGGTGGGGCCCCTGTGGTGGCATTAATGGGAACCAGGAATGTCGTAAAATTGCCGGTCAATTTTGGTGTTTTATGTGCAAGGCTGGCCAGTGGACTATTCACGTATCAGCAGAACATCATATACTGACGTGCCCAACTGTAATGCATACTTTACACAGACTGAACAAAATAAAATAGGATAACTAGGATCCTTGAATGTTTGTTCCGAAATTAGATGGTTCATTCTTTCTTGAAATATGAATCTAGTCAAAAGAACACAAAGTAAGGTTAGCAGGCAAAGGTTGCAAATAGAAACTGAACAAAAAGTTGAACACCAAGCTGAATGACGAAAAACAATTCTGACAAATTCAAAGCTCCTATGATAAGTCCACACTAAAAAATAACATTTTTGAGAACGTACAGAGTAACTCAAGGGACCAAATTTTTGCTGTTCATATTGGGACAGGTCGATATTGTTGACAAAGCGTGAACACGATTGTTGATGGCATGTATAGTAAATACGAGACGATACAATTAGTCGGTTTATAGTAGAAAAAATATTGGGTTCAGTTTTGGGACACAGCATTTTGCGGTTGTAAAATTATGATGGAGTTGATAAGTTGCATCTTGAAACAACCCTCTTGTTGTCTCATATATGTGTAAAACCTACTCAAGTGAGTTTTTCTTTTATGTACTCACCATAGCTTTTGTTTTAATTTTGATTCACATTAAACCACCACCACCATGACTTAGAAGTTATCGATAACTGTTGTGTTCGCCGAAAATGTGCTCTCAGTCGCAGGGGTTCAATGCTTAGTGAATAGTTGACACATGCATGCATTGGTATTTCGCTTTCAATAAGTGAACATTAATTGCATCCGTCTACAAATTTCCTGTCGAAAAGAAGCACTTGAATAGAGGTTAGCACTTAGTAGAATTCATCAATATTGTATATCCTCGCAACACCAGGAGCTTGAACTCTAGCCCACGTTTTTACTAAACGACTGCGTTGACAGCTGCGCTAATGACTTCATATTGGGAACAACAGTATGCTCATATACCCTTAGCCACATTTACTCGTGAGTAGTGCTCAAGAAGCCTGGTCTCTAATACAGGATGCCTGATACCTATTTAGTTAACTCTACCCGGTTAATCCATGACCGAGGTTTTTCAGTCAAATTGAAACCACGTATTTTATTGGTCTTCTTGATCAAAGTTTTGTTGCTAGAACAGGTATGAGAGTCTGTGTTAAGGCGAAAGTCGCGAAATACTTGTGAATGGTGTTCAGTTTATACCGTGTGTACTTGTTTCACTCTTTGAGATACAATACTATTGTGAATTCGACTTCTTTAGCAAACACTGCACCATACACATGTGTGGTGTGAACGAATTCCAGTCAACCCGTTGATCCATAAGAGCTTTATGTAATCGATTCACAACACGTAGTTTAAGGTCTAGGTTTAGATCCCATGTTTACGTTCTGCCTCTCGTCACTGAATTTTTCGTTTGAATGTTAATGTATCAATTACGGGGCAGTGTTGTCTCGCATTCTATAACACTCCATTTGCCAGTTTATTGTAATTCCCAAGAGGAGCACATATTATTTTCACCATTTTTCTCGGAAACTTTGAAAAGAGAGTCGATGAAATGAATACACCGTACAATTATGAAAACCGCTCAAATACTAAATGGCAGCCAACAAAATTAAGTAAAACCTTAAGCTTTTGAAACGGGAAAATAGATTTTCTATTACGTATCATAGTTAATAACATAGCTGCGTTTTATTGTCAGTTTAGCTCGAGCTAGACAAATGAACACGACAGGAGTCTGTTTCTTAGATAGGTAGATACCAATAAAATATCCATGAACAACCCAATTTTTGCAACAGATCTATAGCGTACGACATTCTAGATTGACAAAACTGTGCTTATAACTTACCTAGAGATCCATTAGTTACCGTGCGATAAACAATAGCGTAACATACCGGTTCGGGCATGACCTTAAGTCGGTCGGGTACATGCCTCGTATACTTCGGTTCACGTTGCTCACTGTAGAGTTAGATACAAGAATAAACCACTATGTGATGACCATATTTCTCGTGACACTTGTGTTCTCTTGTGAGCTTGATCGCCCCATATACATCGTCCACATTCCTATTTTGGCAGGATCTTGAGTGTATGCATGGACACCGTTCGTGCACATGATCAAAGTAGCATCACTGGATTCTTGACTTACGGTTGATTCCGAGGTTGACAACACCTAACCATCTAACTTGGAATAAATAATGTCGAAATTGACCATTAATTTCTACTTCCCACAGATATACCTTGCTTTGAATATCGTGGTGCATCTTTGGTAGGTCAGCCGATCCTGTTCATCCGACTTGTAGTCCATGAAGGCAAAGCCCAGATTAGAAGAACATTTCCGTATACATTAATGAGGAGAAGAATCATTTTTCTGCCCAGAACACGTGACATCATTTTATTAGTTTGACACTTCCCGCAACTTACCCTTTCTCATGGTCAGGTGTGAATAGCTCCGGTTTCTTTGAACGTGAAATTCCTTTCACTATTTTTGGATTCATTGTGTTAACTCTACGTCAGTTCCAAAGAAATGCTGATAATGTCCTCATCACCTCTCATCATTTACAATTAACCTCATCTCTCTGTTTACAGAATAGTCTGGCCAAAATGAACAGCTAAGTTAACACACGATCAATCGACACCCCAAAGTCCTATTTTCACCACGAGCAGAAAATAATTACCACAAACTTTTTGGTGATTGCTCGAAACTTCAGACAGAAACCAAAACTCTTGATAAATCTCGGTTAGTAAAAACTAGATGCTACATCGAATCACAATTTGATATGACAACTCCCTAACGAACTTAATCTAGTATACTGTAAACCTCAGTTTTGCTAACCACTACGCACTGTCATAGTGGACCCACCCTCTCCCTCAATGACACGATCTACTCCACGGATAACAAACCACAAAAACTTTATGTTGAACCCCCAAACTCACTTGCGAAGAGATTTCAGGCTGATGCCTTACAGAATCCTACCTATAGAACTTGTAAATATTTAACCTTCTTGATCAGCTTCTGGAAACTGTTCTTCCTAAGGCCGTGCCTCCGGCTACCCCCATACATCGTTACAAACCAATACTTGTCCAAATTCAGCTCTTCTGTAATTCATCATGTGGCGAGATTTCTGTTCGAAAGCCCTCCTTTTATACATAAGTTCACCGTACAGCTGCACGGCAAAAGTCTTCGGATACACGGATTAGCTCTTTTTCATGGTGTGTAAGTCATTTCTTGAATTGAATTGAATATATATAGAAGATTAAACATTTACCCGCTTCCTGGTCAGGTATCAAATAAATGTCGTAGTGTAACCAATTAGACGGGGTTTTCACCTACATCCACTGAGACATATTTGACAATTCGGTCCATTTAGCTTATACGATTCATCTATTACATATAGACCACTAGTAACCTGTAGTTTCCGGTTTTTAAAATTCAGTTGCATTTTGACAGTCCGATCATTGGTTCGACTGTTCACTTATGAGCACCCGCAAATGTTATTAACAGAATGGCGCCACAGAAGCATGAAAATGTGTAAACAAAACTTGCACGAAACTGATCCGGTCCCGAAACTGACTATGGCTCCCGTTTCACAGGCTAGGGCAAGTGCGTCCAGTTGCATCTAGCATCTAGATGACCTTTACTGAACATAGGTGTTTTTCACACCAGACAACTTATACCTCAAGGCTTCACCTGTCCAGTTGTACCCAGAGTTGTGTACGTGGCTGGTCAAAACGAACAATACAGTAAATTTGTCTTGAAAATGACGGTGCTATTATCTTCGTTTATAGACACTGAATTGATCCGTTTCCGCCGTAGATTATCGTCTCAACTACAGTTCCATCCCTAATAGTACATTAGAACGGTCTGCCGTTCCTTCAGTGTTCCAGTAGGGAACACTCACCCAAAACAATTAATGAGCGTTTGATGGTATTCATTTTAGTGATGCTAGTTTTAGTGAATTTCCATACCACCAAGTGATTAATCACAACGACGCTTTTATTCATATAAATTTTGTTTATTAGTATCAATTCGCGTCAGTGCTAATCGAGCAACTCGTCCATTGTTTTAGCTGTGGACCATGATGAAATGGTATCTTTGCCTGTCGAAATAGTGCATCAAGTTGGAATTACCAGCAAGTGCTACATATACTTTATGTATGAGTAGTTTATAAGTAAACCATGTTACAACATTTGATTCATATAATGTATCTTCTGAACACCGCAAGGGGGGTCATCTGCACAATTGAATTTTTGGGCAACATTCCTGGTGCATTCATGGATGAATCCTTCATTTATTGAAACAACTGTAAGTTCTCTTTAAGTTTGTCCGAATGAATTAATGTTGCATCTTGCCTGGGATAGTCCACTTCTAATGCATTCTAAAAACTTGGTTCATTGTAGGTATCAGGGCATGCATTGAATAATAAACTCTTGCGGATACTAACGAAGAGCAGTCGTGTTAGGATATTCATTTCAATACGTTGGAGCACTTTGTAACTGCCTGCAATCTGTTTGGTCAGTATAAAGATTATTTGGTTACAATGGTCTTTTCGATAAATCCAAAATTTATGAATTCCGCTGCTCGTAAGTTAAAGATAAACGTTAGCTTTCATTGTGGTTGGGTATATCAGACACCCGAGATGTAAGCGGCATTGAGTGAAATCATATGATAGGGATACGCTCAATTTTTCTCCTGACCTTTCCCTGAGTGTTTCCAGAGTTTCTCCTTAGAACATTCAGGGATCAGTTGGGGAACGCTCAGGGACTGGTCGTGCTACTGGGGATACTAGTGGAAAACCCTATGCCAGTATAATCCAAAAGGTATTTTGTATGGTTAGGATCAGGTGATCGTTCAGGTCAAGGTAAGCAGCCATGAATAAGTGTGTCCACAGTATATTCTTGTAACTTAAACCATTAACGGTGACATCAAGAAACATCAACTCATTCATTCCCGGTGATCGTGTAGGAGCTCACACACATACCGATCCATCATAACCGTGTAGTGCTAGGTTACTCATACTCCCATTGAATCGCTGGTCTTTAATTCGCCATGCGCGTCCTCGTTTGTTTGATTTCATAGGACGAAATGATAACCTGTCTCTTCAAACAATTATGATTTATTGCGGGTAAACTTGGGGCATGGTCGCTTTGCCAAGTCAAAGCATGATGGCTTGAACAATCTACTGGTCCATGGTGTTTGGCCAAAAGTGTGAGAGCATATGGCAGCCAGATGGACATTCGGAAAACCCATTCGATCACATGCTGTCAGGTGTTCACTCACTCTGGTCACCAGTAAAGGAAAAAAATTAGTATTTCAATGGCGAATATCGATTAACTTGTGCAATGAAAATTTGACGCTCCACTCGGTCCATTGGGAAATGCTACTTAGTTTATAGCACAATTTCTTGTAAATTAACGATCGGTTTTCTACACGTATTTTCCAGGTCAAATAATCACATCTTCTATGAGCCAAATTGTTGTACACATTTTACTTTAACGTATCTTATATAACAACAAGGTTGTAGTCACTAATTTTTTCGCTTGAGCCAATCGGTATGGAATATCGGCAGCGAAGTCGTTCGGAGAGGTTGTCCTCTCCCTTAAAGTTGGTTGCACGCTTCGTCGTAAGCCGTCTGATTTCATTCGTTTTATACATCATTTTCGGTGCTCCCAAGTTGAGCCATGTCTGTAGAATCGATCAAAGGACGATGAGCGCGGATTTTGTGCTGAACTCAGGACATAAAGCGTGAAAGTAGAAAAACTTTACTCAGCATGACGTGAACGTGTTTTTATAGAATGTATAAGTCTTTTGTTCCGTCGTTTAGTGCAAGTGGCTGTGCCACAGCTACTAGAGTGGAAATCTATTTACAGTGCTGTAAACCTGGTCAACCCGCTGGGAAGTTTTTCAGAGAGTTCAACCAGAACTGCCCCTAAGTTCAGTTGACAGGTAAAAGACATCCAGTGACACATATGGTGTTGACTTGCAAATTGATAGATTGTGTAGCTGAACGAGAATAGTACGTGCTTGTTGGCTCGTAAAATGTACACAACCAACAACCTATTAAATATATCATTCTATTCTTGATTTTACGTAATTTTACGTAATGATGGAATCGGTGCCCTGATGACCGGAGAATGACTGAGGCTGTCAAACCTAAAGCTTCTTTCACTCAGGCCTTCCAAGTTTCTTGGTTTAGAACAGGAGAACAATACAAGTAATTGACTGGTTACAGTATGAGATAAACTCATGAAGGGTGGGTAGTATAACTGGTGTTGTGAATCTCAGCGTTATCCAGCTGAATGTTTGCTTGTTCATCAGTATTTGAGATATCATCGTTTTTTATACTTCTTGTTTTGCTCCGTTTTTTCACTACTCCCGTAAGCTGCTGTTGACTGTTAAGACTTTTACTACAATACACAGGTATGTTAGGCGTCACAACTCGTTTGATAAAGAAACACTTATACTGACTTCCAAAATTTTATAGATAGTACCAGTTTCACAGGTCAAACAGTAGAACTACTTACAACTTAATATCTCTTAGCTGTTAGCTGATAAACTAATAGGAATGCATTGGAGAGAATGGCCCAAACCAATACAAGCAAACAAATAATCATTGCATAACAGTATATCGAAATGAATCAAGTGACGGGTTACTCCGGATACAAATGAAGCCAACCAGTATATGAGTAATGTTTGAACAGTCAGACAGTCACTTCCCGACTGTCTATGTCTGGTGTGTTTCTTTCCTTTCATCACACTGTCAAATTGACCGGTTCTACTGGTTTTTAGTAAAATGAAATATTTCGATCGATGTTATCGCATATCTCACTCTAAGAGTAGAATAGTCTTGCGGTAAACGGAAAACATTGATGTTTTTTTGCAGTGTGCGTTCACTAATTACGCAACTGTCTGGCGCAATGGAAATAGAATTTTGGAGAAAGGTAATTTGCACTTCAGTTACAGTTAGTAAGAGAACAAGTCAGAAGAAAAAAACAGTGTGCAGTTTCCGATTAACAAAAGTGATTGTGGTAGACATTTCAGTTTGAAGACACTTGAAGTGATCAGGCATACCACAACTTTTAGGCAGAGAATGTGTAAATGTACACTGATTAATTGTGCACAGATAGCTACTGCTGATCGAGTCGGTAGCCGATACGCACTCGATAATAACACAATTCGAATCTCCCCAATGAGCCAGTTAAGTTGAATGTTTGTACGCTCTAGGTGATCTTTTTTTTTACAATGAACTGGAAAGAATGTTCCGTACAGTGATTAATCAGTTTATTTTCCTCGGCATGTTGCGAATTGTTGTTATTCAACAAAACAGAATATACGAATCAACATGATATTTCAATCACTTATACAAATTCCGCGTTCGGGATACCAGTGAATTATTGAGAACACGCAGTTCAACTTGATCTTTTCTGCCGACATCCTAACATTTTTCACAGGTAACCTTAAAATGTTACGAATGACTAATGTTTTACTAAATGAATTGTTCGAATTATTCTTGTTTGTATTGTGAACCTTCTTGTCACGGATTATTCCACTGATAGTGTACTTTAAGACAACAGCGAAGTCATGAAGACAGTCCTAGAGTATACAGTGACAACATTTCGAAGAACTGGATCTGAGCTTTCAGCTTAATATGAGCATTTAAACTGGAAATTTTGTTAGCTAAAATACAGCATTTCCTTACCTATCTTTGCTACCCAGTAAGATTTCGTTTCTGTTTTATCCACTAGTTCTGGAGGCTGATTACAATCACTCGTCTATTTTACCACTAAGTGGTTATTACCTGAGGCTTCTAGATACCAACAAGTTTGTACAGTGAGAACAAAAATAAAAACACGCTAAATAGTGGCTCAAACCAGCTACTCATATTGCTGGTAGCTAGTTGACCTTGGATCCACTTTTTGCCAATGTTGACACCTTGCTTATTTGTTGCATAGTGTTCTTTTAGTATGATACCGAAGAGACAAATTACACTATCATCTCACAACATTGGTCTCTTTGCCGTTGTAGTGATTAATTGTGTGTTAATTTTCCAAGTTCTTTCTGGCAAGTGGGTCATCAGTTTTATGTGGTAGTTGGCTAATAAAGACTGGTGAAAAACCCAGAACTGATAGTTTGCTTTCCACAAAGTAATCGTAGTGAGAATAAAGAAAGGAGAACAAGTTTGGCGATAAGTCACCTTCATCCCGACACACATAAAAAGACACGAAATAATCCCATCGGGAAGCTAGTGGGACCTGTTCCGGAGCAACTAATTTACTGGTTGATCGACATGTGAGGACTTGAGTGGTCTAAGATATCACGCTCGTCAACTGGGGGTGGCCGTGTGAATTAGCTATTGATCCGGTCGGTATGATGTGGCGGTGGAAGCAACGCCTGATTGTTTTGACGCAGTGGTGGGTAAATCAGTCTGATTCCAATAATTTCGGTGGCGTAAATTGTTCGAATTTGGATTACTTTCGGTTGGTTACTGTTGTATTGCTATACCTGTGCGACCAACAGTGAGCCCAACAAGCCATAACAAAAATAGAGAGAACACGTGACTCACTAGAATGACTTACTATGTTGTCCCATTAACGAGCGGTAGCATCTTTCTTATGTGAATTGAGGGCGCGACCAACCAGAACGCAGCTTGTGTCTCGGCACGAGTGTGGGACACAGGAGGCCTTGATGCATGCGCAACAGTTACTTAGCCCGCAAATGACGTGTCAGCCGTTTAGCCCACTGCAGAGTGTGTTCGGTCATTGAATGGCGCAATAGTATCTCTCATCTACCTATGTAGATGGGTGAACACCCATATTGACGTTGGTATATTCAGTTTGATTTGGATTTCATCGGCGGTGCATTTTAACCAGTAACATTGGGATTCGATTTATTGTGTAAAACGCAAACGGTTTGCGAGCCGAAATGGAACTGTTAACACCATGCAACACATTTCATGATGTACTAATATTTTGTTATTCTTTGAGAACAATCACTTATATTGTTTGTTGAATACTTCGTTATTCCATATGATATCCAAATCTATATATGATTGCGGCTTTATGGTAATCTGTTTGAGCCAGCTGTTTTTAAACAAACTTTATTTCTGGTCGAGCGGGCTGTATGCATTCCTCTAACTGAACCCAAGCACCATTATCACTCAATCTACCTGTTCAGTAATTCAATACTTTGTTACCTATGAGCATCACTGTCTAACGGTATATGGGGTTCACGTCAACTATGTCTTAAGAGAGAGTCAAGATGCAGTGATTCTCTTATTCTACAAGTAGCAAGTCATCGTCAGTAGAAATAAATCACCGTTTTACTTAGAATCAATTCTTTAACAATGATACATAGTGTAAATAAACAATCACAACTGAATGGTGACATTATTGGTTGCCAGGGAAACAGCGAGTAACTCACGCCTGTCCGGTAAATTGACTGTCAAAATTGCAGGCAAAGAAACTGACAATATTACCGACTTCAGTCGTCCATTAGGGTAAAACTGACAAACTGTTGAAAGGGCAGTAATCCATTATTGATAAAAACATCATCGGATTTCTTGTAAATTAACGATCGGTTTTCTACACGTATTTTCCAGGTCAAATAATCACATCTTCTATGAGCCAAATTGTTGTACACGTTTTACTTTAACGTTTCTTTAGTCTGTTCGAATTCGGACGGAAATGTCAGCATTAGTTAGTACGGTGAGCATGAGATAAGACTGATTAGAAGATTGCAAACGCTCTCTCTCACACACGGATAAACCTGAACTGTCCTCTGGGCATATGTGATAAGCGTACACAAAATACGAGGAAAGAATGTGAAACATGAAAAACTAATGTCTATCATGAACATCAGTTAAACAGGTCAGTTGTAACTAATTTCACCTTTTACATTCATAAAGAGTTGTGATGGATGTTCAATTAACTCCCACACAGTTAATAATGAGAACGCTTCATGCGCAAGTCACATGAGTCAAACTCAAATCTGGGGGAATTTACCTGCAGAAAGCATTATTCAGGGTCAGGGTGTTACATAGTAATATGCGGCCAAAAACATTTGACTATATGAGCCGCAGTCATTGGGAGGTAGACTCGGCTTTA
The DNA here is from genome assembly GCA_014338405.1 of Paragonimus skrjabini miyazakii. Taxonomy (NCBI): domain Eukaryota; kingdom Metazoa; phylum Platyhelminthes; class Trematoda; order Plagiorchiida; family Troglotrematidae; genus Paragonimus; species Paragonimus skrjabini miyazakii. The sequence goes on from JTDE01000012.1 coordinate 369,568, forward strand.
ATGTTTCATAATTGTACTGCTCATTTAAGTAGTAAAACTCTGTTCAATATCCCTTAAATAGGCAGTGTTTGGTTGGAAGGTTTTCACATTGGAAAAGATTGAGAAGCAAATTTTCGAATACTATAAACCAGTTAAACATGCGACCAACATTCACGTTCGGCATGTGCATTATCTAGTACGATTGCGTTTCTTAGCTTTCTTCTTTAAACTGCAATCTCATATGAAGGAAAGCGAACCTTTCCCACAAACTCGTTGACGAAGAAAACCAAAGGAATAATTTTGATATGTTCAAGAAGGTGCACAAACGTACCCCACAACTGGAACCCGAAAGAAACGAAAATGTGCCAAATGAAAACATATTACGTATGATGGGGAAAAAGAGCACAAACAAGAAGCAATTTCATTAATAGTATAAAGTTCCGTTCAAAAAATATGTTGGTCGCCGGTTTCGCAGAATGTCACACACAGCACAGAAGCCTGATGTACAATATCCCGAAACAGCTGTCCTCAGTTCCCTTCAGTATGGATGTAAATCGTTTCATTCTGTCACACAAACACTATCTAACTTCAATTTTCTCAGCTTACAATCACCTGCTTAGTCAAGAAGACTTCCATTGCAAACTCAGTCCTTCCCACACGTTGTAGAATAGAACCCGTTGAATTACAGTGGAACGCTCAGTAGAGCGTTGATTTCTCAGATTTTTACACCATGGTCTTCTGAGTGTACTCAAGACAACTGATATAGCCCGGTGTATGCTGGATGAAAAATCGAGCGAGACTAGAATCATGGAGATTGGATACCGTGTACTTCTATATATACACAATTGATGAATAGGTGGGACAGTTTTAGGACAGCGTGCGTAAAGCAGATGTGTTTAATTTTGATGAATATCTTCAGTAGTAACATTATTATGTGCACTTATGATATGCCATATAATTCTTAGAAAGAAAACAAAAAATATTTCCAAGCTATGTCTCGTACATCCAGAATGTCATTCGTTGTTCACTACTTTTATCGTATATACAAAACAGAAATTTCCCAGTTTCCGTAGACTATATGGAGCAATGGTGTTTCGTTCAGTCACATTTATATATAGCATATTCCTACGTTTTCCTATACGGTAACACAAGTTGACTTAACTCCACAGGACTACTGAGAAACACTAGTGCACATCATTGGCATAGTGAACTTCACAGTTCTCGATAGAAATTGTTTTAGTACAAAACCGGATGAAGGCCATTTCAATCTTCTTTACAATATGTGGAAGGCTTTCATGGCACATGTATAAACCCATACACAGAAACATCCATACACACATGCACCTACATATGACGACAGTGTGGAAATCGCTCTACATACAATGATCCGAGATTCTCATCAGGTCATCATGCTTGCAGCTGGACTCCAATTCGACTGTGACCCAACACATTTGGCACAGAAATTCGATGCTTATCGTGGAGATCTTTCTACCTCGGACATTACAAATCTGTCGTATGAAACTAGAACACCTTGCATGTTTCGAAGCACATCTGATATAACAGTATAGTGACCATATTCATAGACTCAGGGTTATCCGTCTACTACATATAAATTTTGGGCTAGTATAACACTCCCAGTATGTTAGCAACCAATCATGACTGGTCAGTCTGTCGGTTACATACAGAACAACTGCTAGTTCAAATATATCATGACGGATAAGACACCACTGGAAGGTTCTCTTGTAAGAGAGGCCATTTTCTAAGGCAAACCAGGTTCCGGCTCAGAGCACCATGTCCGTCTACATGCGATCATATGCTACCTTCATCTGTCCTTCATGGCAGTGGGATGTCCGGCCCACAGTTGTAGGTCCTTAATCAATGTTTTTTGACAATTGAATCAGAACGGGCACCA
>JTDE01000012.1:371558-422928 GCA_014338405.1 Paragonimus skrjabini miyazakii
ATTTTCAACAGTCAGTTACGGTTACGTCACCTACGAATCTCTGCTTCACAGTGATCACCCTTCATGATGACAAAGCACTGTTTCTACACGAAAATCGGTCAATAATATGGGATCTGGTGAACGAAGGTATGGGAGGTTCTAGAGGTGCAATTAGCACTCGTTTTGAGGTGTGGGTTAACATGACATCTGCAGTAGTATACGTCCGTTATACAGCAGCCTACTATCAGCGTTCTACGGACGTACTGACATCATATTCTTTGAACGGCAGTTGTAGAGAGGCTTTCACCTTTAATCCGATAATATAATCCAACCCTCAACCGGGAACGCATGGGTTACATCTATAAAGGTAAAATACATTTAAAAAGTATGATATGGAAATATTTGCTAGTGAGTCGGTCAAAGTTTGAGTTCTCACTGACAATATGGGTGATGTTCATAATGGACTGTGAAGCAGAAATTAGTAAGTGACGTAACAGTAACTGGAAGATATCATCTTTAACAACGAAACAGTGCTTTGTCATCATGAAGGGTAGCCAAACCGCATACAGTGTATCGAGTGCAACGAAATCCATCCACACTAAAATAATGACAACATAAATTTAAAGATATGATTTGGAATGACCAGTTCAGTTATTATGTGACACAAATAATGTCAGCATATCCGTAAATGATCTTTTTCAATCAGCTACCTTTTAGTTGTGCCACTGTAAATTATCAATAAAGAGCACGCTAGACAACAGCAATTTTGTTTACTTTTAACATGGCGCAAGGGGTCCAAACGTACTCTGTTATACTTCATCCGGTTCTTCACTTTCAGTTGTTTAGCTATCTATTCGAACTGCACAGTAAATGAACTAAATCAGTGACCAAGGATCAACGCGCAGACTACAAGTTAACCATACTGGTCGATGCAGCACGCTATGAACTGAACGACCGATCGGAAGCTGCCCACATTACCAATGACCTGAAAACTGTCAATCTGACGCTCGCTGAATAAATCTGCAGAAGGTATTTAGCAAACTACACGTAACGCCTAATCAGAGAGTGAGTAGGATTGTAATGCAGCCACGGAGATTATTCTGTACCCATTATCGGATAACCTTGGTAATCGGTGTGCGATACGTGTGGTACAGTTGTAACGCAATCTACCCTTGTGATTGAAAATGTGGACTTTCGTTCCACAGAGTCTATCCGTTTAGTTGAAGCATAAACCTACTTGCTGTGACCTCGGATCCATTGTGCGAGTTGTCCGTCTGAGCCAGTGTGCATGTGCAGTGTGGACAACTGCTCGCCCAAACATAAAGGTCTTGTGTGTGGGTACGGGTGACGTGATCACTGTGAAGCAGAAATTCGTAGGTGACGTAACCGTAACTGACTGTTGAAAATAGTAGCTATTTTCTGAAATATAGGTATGTCAGCAACAAAATAGCTTTGGAGAGTGGTAACAGTTTCATACTGGTGCCCGTTCTGATTCAATTGTCAAAAAACATTGATTAAGGACCTACAACTGTGGGCCGGACATCCCACTGCCATGAAGGACAGATGAAGGTAGCATATGATCGCATGTAGACGGACATGGTGCTCTGAGCCGGAACCTGGTTTGCCTTAGAAAATGGCCTCTCTTACAAGAGAACCTTCCAGTGGTGTCTTATCCGTCATGATATATTTGAACTAGCAGTTGTTCTGTATGTAACCGACAGACTGACCAGTCATGATTGGTTGCTAACATACTGGGAGTGTTATACTAGCCCAAAATTTATATGTAGTAGACGGATAACCCTGAGTCTATGAATATGGTCACTATACTGTTATATCAGATGTGCTTCGAAACATGCAAGGTGTTCTAGTTTCATACGACAGATTTGTAATGTCCGAGGTAGAAAGATCTCCACGATAAGCATCGAATTTCTGTGCCAAATGTGTTGGGTCACAGTCGAATTGGAGTCCAGCTGCAAGCATGATGACCTGATGAGAATCTCGGATCATTGTATGTAGAGCGATTTCCACACTGTCGTCATATGTAGGTGCATGTGTGTATGGATGTTTCTGTGTATGGGTTTATACATGTGCCATGAAAGCCTTCCACATATTGTAAAGAAGATTGAAATGGCCTTCATCCGGTTTTGTACTAAAACAATTTCTATCGAGAACTGTGAAGTTCACTATGCCAATGATGTGCACTAGTGTTTCTCAGTAGTCCTGTGGAGTTAAGTCAACTTGTGTTACCGTATAGGAAAACGTAGGAATATGCTATATATAAATGTGACTGAACGAAACACCATTGCTCCATATAGTCTACGGAAACTGGGAAATTTCTGTTTTGTATATACGATAAAAGTAGTGAACAACGAATGACATTCTGGATGTACGAGACATAGCTTGGAAATATTTTTTGTTTTCTTTCTAAGAATTATATGGCATATCATAAGTGCACATAATAATGTTACTACTGAAGATATTCATCAAAATTAAACACATCTGCTTTACGCACGCTGTCCTAAAACTGTCCCACCTATTCATCAATTGTGTATATATAGAAGTACACGGTATCCAATCTCCATGATTCTAGTCTCGCTCGATTTTTCATCCAGCATACACCGGGCTATATCAGTTGTCTTGAGTACACTCAGAAGACCATGGTGTAAAAATCTGAGAAATCAACGCTCTACTGAGCGTTCCACTGTAATTCAACGGGTTCTATTCTACAACGTGTGGGAAGGACTGAGTTTGCAATGGAAGTCTTCTTGACTAAGCAGGTGATTGTAAGCTGAGAAAATTGAAGTTAGATAGTGTTTGTGTGACAGAATGAAACGATTTACATCCATACTGAAGGGAACTGAGGACAGCTGTTTCGGGATATTGTACATCAGGCTTCTGTGCTGTGTGTGACATTCTGCGAAACCGGCGACCAACATATTTTTTGAACGGAACTTTATACTATTAATGAAATTACTTTCACTTCGTGGTATCCTGGACGATCCTATTTTATCTGTTTCCATATATGTATATATACGATACATGTTTGGTTTTTCTATAGACTCCATTTATTCGAATTAAATAAGTGTTTGGGCGACCAGTCCGTTGATTCATCATCGTGCCAATTAAATTGCACGTGGTACCATTTTGTTTCCATCCTTTCACATGCTCATTTGGACCAGTTTACGTCGGTCGCGCAACTGGCGTCTTTATCAGATGATACGTGAACACCCCCCCAAATTTCTGACTAAGGGAGAGTTGAACTCTATTTCGAATGCAATTCTGACGCACCATGTTGACTCTGTTCACTAGATTTCACCGGAAGTGGCTTTCCAGTCTATTTACCGCTTGTCCAATCGTCAATGCAGAGGAGTCACCTTTTTATTCTGACCACCGCGGAAGCGATCGGAATTCGTTTGCGCAGTCCACAGCTGTGCGCTCAGAAGAAATAGCTGCAGGCCCTACGGTTATCATGGCCCCCGTTGCCGACTCAACTCCTCCGGAGGTCAATTGTGTTACTTAATAGCCCTCCAATTTAAAAACTCGTGACGTAATTATGTGACTAACTGCTTTCGATCTTACTGGCTTGGCAACCATGATGATATAAAATGTTACGTAGTTGGCCCGAAAATTAATAACCGAAAACAAAGCACGTTTTTACTGCTAATGTATTCATCGGGCTAATCTAACCGACAGCATATATGATGGACTTAAATGTATTTATATGCAAAACGAATGCTAGGTACTCACGGATTTGCAACTGTGTGAAATGTTCTTCATGTCTAAACTCTTTCACCCGGAATTTTAAGTAATGTAGTTGCTATTGTGTCATATTTTAAATTGTCGAAATTTATTGTAATGGGTTATATTTGTGAAGTTGGTTGTTCACATGGCAATTTGTTCATTCTATTCAGCTATCTATCTGCTCGAAACGTGACCATAAATCACTCATAATAACTGCGGTTTGCACGCAAACTTAACCGATAGTTCTCAAGATTGTCGGGTCCCCCACTGATGATTTCCTAGCAACATGAATATTAAGACGATAGTTGGAGTGGTGTCACAAAGGCTAGAGTTCCACTCGTTCTTCTGATGTTTTCGAGACAATGGCAGAATAACTTTTAGATGTGATATATTGTGCTTCTCTACAAAAATGATCACCGAAAACAATTTGTGACCCCCACTATTGGAAACAATGGTCTCTTGGACGAAGTGAGTGTGTTATGGTTCAACAGTAGGATAAGTAATCGTGATGGATGATGGGTTTTGGGTAGGCAAAACTCAATCAATCATTTGAGGTTGAATATCACTCACTATCGGTTTTAAATCTTACATTCTCCCAGGTCTTTATTCATTTGCTTTCGACAAGAAGTAGTAAACTCGAGTTTCTCTCTTGTTAGGGTTCATTAGTAAAACACATCGATCAGTAGTGGAAATTGGCCTGTTTACCCTTGGATCTAACGGTAGGCAACACACACTACCATATAGCAGAGAGCTCACATATGTCATCTGCAATCGAAAGGTGTAAGGAAAAAATTGACAGCTGCCATAGTGGTATCAATAAGCACGAAAAGCTAGTATTTTGTAGCAACTGGAATATTGCGGTAGAATGACTTATTCGCATAGCCTGTTTGAACCTACTAGTTACCTCTCCTTCATCCTATTTCTCATCCACCACCACCTATCAACCTGGCTCAGTTTCCAGGTAATCGTGGCTTGGCAAACATTTCAAACAAATCGTTACTAGTCCTCAATATGGTTCATACAGAGGGCTTATCCATTTATTTCTTTTATCACGCTGATTAATGTGAAAACACTTTAGGTTAGCATTCGGATTGCAGACGATAAACTAATCAGTGGAATTCTTGAAAGAACCAAATGAACAGCGATGTTTTGAGATGGCAAGTTCGCACGAATGACGCTCTGCACACCGCAATGAATGAAGACTTTCATACCATACTGTTCAGTTAGGGTTCGTTTACAAAAATAGTCATCATTCAAAAGCAAACAACGTGACATTTTGTACAGTGACCTGGTGCCAAAGTGTAAAGTGCGGGACTTGCCTCTGTTGATTGCTTCAGACTCCAGTCAGTGATACAAAAAGTTAGACATTTTAAGCCGTATGTTTATGACAGTTTGTTTACCCTATTCTACTATCTTGGCATTGTAGTCAGGTTTATACACTGTTTCCACCCGGAGGGCTGTGAGGACAAAGGCTTTGATCCTACTACATTCAACTTTGTCAAGTAGGCCAAGGGGGAGCAGTGAGACGAAAAGTGGTTACACCCGTAAGGTTGTATTTCGCACTACTGACCGCATGGAGGTGCTTAGGTGGTGAGCTCGATCGTATGCGTATACAACAGAACTACTTTAGTGGTTGCGGCACCGCTGCCTTGCGGTTAAATAAGAGTGGGGTTTAGAAAAGTAACCCTCAAACAAAAGATACTCTGATCGCTCAACGGCTGATCGTGACAGTATGGTCGAACAAATTTTCGTATCATTCAAGAGCCTTAACTGTTGTCGAATACATCCATTACTGTCAGCAATGGTCAGAATCAGACAGCCTTTTCTTACTCACTGCACCTTTGGGCTAGGCAAATCCCTCACTGCCAAGTGAATCGAACTGTTGAGTCATTGGCTTCTCATAAAGAGACACATTCATCGAAAAGAAACACCTTCAGATGTTTTGAGGACAGAGAATGCATCCCATTTACGTCCATCGTGGTCCAATCAATAGACAAATAATAGTTCTACTAATTTAGTAGAAGGTGAGTCTGAAGCATAGTGCTTTCTTCAAATCAAACAGATGGACCTCGATAATAGTACAGTTATTCAGTTCTTGACACGTAGCGTCATAAGGTGACGTGATTCAAACAAATGTGTTGCAACGATGCTTAGACAAATCTAATGTACCGCTCTGTTCTACGTTATGATCTCAAACTTCGACAAATGTTCAGTAGACAGTAAGCTTAAACCTAAGTGCTGAATAGTATTATTACGGAAACCTAGTGGGAACTAAGTCCATCTTGGTAGGTTTTTATGTAGGATCCTGAGAATCATTCTTGTGAACTACGAGTTACAGGCTTCATTCTGCGCGAATGGCATGTTCCGGCCTATCTGTCTGCGGGTGCGTTCACGGTAGTTCTTCCGACGTTTTGATTTATGGGACGCCCAGTTGCATCACGTCGATGATTCAGTGGAAAACGAATATCTCTTTCATCCCACCTCTCCGCTTATTATGGGTCGGCTGCTCCACTAATTACGACAGAAATATTAAAATCGGTTAGCTGCTATAACATCATCATCTTCATCGTCATCGTTGTCATCTTCATTATCTTCGCCCTTATCTATTAGTTCAGTGCAAATTTGGAGTTAACAGCGTGCAGCGCACTGACCCCCTACAGACCGTTTTCTTATTTGCTGAACCGCTTCCAAACTTCAAAGCACTTAACGCCACAACCTTAACCGTCGACTGTTTATCCTGAACGTCTGTTTTCCTGACCAAGACCCATATAAAATGCAAGGAGTAATTTGATGAGATCCCAATGTCAATTGTAATCGCACGTCTATTTTCAATATCTCTCGTAATGAATTTAGTCGACGCGTTCGTGCCTTCCAAGCGGATATTCCACACCCGGTGGTGAACATTCAGTTGGTACTCTGACGTTATGAAGTTTTAGCGTTGGTGTAGTGACTTAGCAGGTTTGATCTGCTGACAGATCTCACCGTGCGATGTATGTGGTGTACTGTTGCGAGAAAAATTGACTAGCCATTCTGGGGGTGACTGATTTCTGTTAGGTCACCTGATATAAAACGTTTCTGCTAAATGCATCCATACTTTGTACACAAGACCAGCCTGAATCCAGTACCAGTTTGCATGTGTTTCTCCAATTTATTTGCCCTGGAAATTGCGCCATTAATAAGATAAGACTGCTGGAGAGGTCAGACCTAAGCGCTTTTACTGAAATAAAACTCGATATATCAAAAGGTTGTATTTACAAGATGTTATCGAGGTTTGATTGTGTTGCTTCATGCTCCACAACAAACAGAACATAACGGATATAATTTCGAAACAGGTTACGCAAGAAAGCATAGAATCACATTGCCTATGTTATCACCTCCTCATATTTATTATCCTTGATGACCTGCATGTTCACAATTAATCAATGCAGTACATGCATACATATATAATTCTGTATAAATACATGTATATATAAATGATTTAATTGACACGTTGTGAACACCTGATCTCAAGTCCAAACAAAACAAAACGGATGATAGGTCATTAAAGTGGGACTTTTGACAATCGCAACTCCTTGGATCAGTATCGACAAGTTGGCTCTGAAGAATCTGCGGCAGTTGTGCCCAGCCGTTTATGCAACGTCGTTTTTGCATGTTGATGTTTTGTGTGATTTTGTACCCCATCGTTTCTTTCTTTTTAGACTTACTAGTCAGATTAAAACCACAGAGTGAGTGTTCATGTTTGGCAACAACCTTTAATCTACAACCATTCTACATGCAATTTTCTGGAAAACAACTGACCATGATGACATCCCAAACAATAAGTTCCTTTTCGTGCTTGTATAAGTAGTCATAGTAGAATGCCAACTCTGAATGATCACAGATTGATGGATGAAACATGTAGGACACTTTTTAAAGACAGAATTCAAAGATATTGTTGATACAGCTACCAGTCAATGACAATCAGTGGGAAATGCAACACCAAGCCACTTTGGGAACTCTTTGACTGCCTGCTTTTTTTGTTCACAAAATTACCATTCGTTTTTTCCAGAAAGCAATCGGAAAACAATAAACTTGCTTAGACTTGTAAGGATTTTGACGATATTTACTAATTTTTATTAAGCAACTGTTTTTTCCACATGATAACATCTGGGGAATACAACCAGTGTCTGTATCCAATAATTAACAACCAAACCATCTGACAAAGCTGCAGAAATGTCTTGTTATTTCGAAATCAAATTTGTCTTTCAACTGTTCTACACCGCCTCACTATTTGATTTAGTAAACTATTCTCCGGCTGTTTTGTACGCAACTGGAAAGTAACAGAGTTACCATATTACAACTAATTTGTATACGTGTGTGTACCTCGAAGATGTGAGGTTAATCTGTGGTACCTTAAAAACCTACTTTAAAAAATATGAGAAAAGGGGTGAACGTCGAAATAATCGTCCAATAGTGGATGGCCAGGTGTACATATATGCAAAACTTATACCACCTTTATCTTTGTGAGCATATTGTGCTACGGATCTCAGTCGCATTACTAAATCACTATGTGTAAGATTTTCAACCGTCTGGCTGATTCACCAGTGACTATTCTACGGTTGATTTGTAGACAATCTTTGGACAAAAATTGTGACACCATGAGTAGCATGTGCTCGTTAGTCACAGTTGACCGAAACCACAAGATCAGTTTTGTGGTTGGTGCCACTAATCAAATATATCTACTGGGATAACGTCGATCTCACCTCCTATTGTATATTAATAGAATATGCTGAAATAGCAAACAATGACTCACTTACGAGTTAACATTTATTGTAAATCCCACCCGTTCTTGATAATCTACGTGATTCCGAACCAACTTTATTGAATCCCGTGTAGGCGGCAGAATTGACTGGACACTTATTTATTCACTCCTCGAATTTGATTCTTCAAGAGGTACTGATGGGATGATCCGTAAACGCTACTGAGTTGACTACGAATTCCAACAGAATTGACAGTCGCTAACCTGGCAGAATCATGCAAGTGGGAAACAGTTCTTGTGAACGTCAGCGACGTGTTTGATCTAGAAAAGTTGTCGAGAAAGAACCCAATTCCCCGAAAATACCGTTTTCATTCGCCTTTGGAAAGGCCTATTTCATTCCGCTCGAAGTGACCTTCATTGTCGGCACGGTCATGTGCCACTTCAGTCTTCACGAGCATTCTCAGCCTTGTACTAAGTCCTGGCATCCCGCCCACGTGCTCATCCTTTTAATTGAGACATCACTGTACTGTCTGGATCTTTGTTTGATCCACTTCTGTCCTTGTTTTCTGATTGGTCACAAACTATTTAAATGTGGTCTAGTTTGTGACCGTGGGGTCTTCAAATTGAGTGACGTAAAGTGGCTCTGTTCGGAGGCCTGTCTTTTTTCTGTGTTTATTCGTTAGCATTGAATGGTTGGGTTGGCCGGGAAGATACGTATTAGTCGTGCATATTTTGTAGTCAGTTGTTCAGTACCGTTGAACGCCGTTCCGTTATCTACCGTTTCACTAACCATTATTCTGTTGTCTGTACACGTGCTCGTAGGCCGTATATCAAGTTACAACAAAACTAAATTCTTAGAATGCTCGGTTACGTAAGGCGAAAATACTAGTATCTCTTTTGAACAATATTCAAACTGCTAACCAACCCATCTAACCAACCAAGAGAAAGATAGCGTACATTAGATTTTCTCTCAAGGACGATTACATCTACCCGATCTTATCAAAAATACTGCTTTTAGATGTACAGTTATTGTTGTTTTCTGCTAAAGCATTGGTTGATTTTGCCACAAGTGGTATACTGACGCTTTTCGGTAAGGCTCGCCTGATTTTTCGTGTTATATTTCATTGTGTATACAAGTATCTGTATGGGTGTCTTTTCACCTAAGAATGACAGATAATCAGCTACACATTTGGACAATGGAGAATTTGTATCCGTGGACGAGCAGTCACATTGGCGTATTAGTTGATACAATGTGGATGAGTTCAGTGTTGATAGATAAGATACATCAAAGTTATTCACTGTTCGTCACATGCCTTAGTCGGCTTCTCATTTCTTTTGTCACACTAAAGAAAACGTTCACTAGACTATACGGAGGAAAACAACATCAAGGTTGGTTGTCCAAAAGGAGTCAATGATTAGATTTAAACTAAGTTATTGGTGCTAGTAAGCATTTTGTATTTGAGAGAGACACTATGAAAATAACGGTCTACTGATTAGTTTTTTGTTTTCATTAACTGCATTCAATAAAATAGAGTATCCACTAGGAAAACAAATCTTACTATAAATCATAATTTGCTTGTCATTTTAACTTATTTATAGAAAGCCTATTTCATTTAAACTCAGTTTTTAGACATTTCTGATGGTCACTTGTAAATATATGCAACAACATCTAATCCGTCAATGCTTACGATTATTAGATCAAACAAGAATCAAATTTTACACCGAATTTGGAAGTATAAAAATAAAATGAACAATCAAAATCATACCGTAGATTACCCATGTTGTACAATGACTTGGCCAACATAGCCAGGAAACAAAATCCTATAGATTGGATTAAGTGTGCATACGCGAGAAGTCACTCATATCAACAACACTCACGACGTGATGAGCAGAGATAGATGGAAAGTGGGGTGTGGTCAAGGCTAGCTATTAGGATTTGTGGTCAGTAGATCAATAGCCAACTGACTTTCAGCTTGGTCAGATTAACTCACATAACGTATATACATTAACAAAGGTTGACAGATAGAATCACAGACAGGATGGAGAGCAGTATATTGAAAACGCTCCAAAACCCTTGTGCATTTAGTAGTTGTCCCCTTTTACAGGTCAAATCTGATGGGGTCATTGGAACATAACTTGGGATTTGTATAGACCATTTTGGTTTGATAAACATGGTATAATCTCAATAGTCGTAGAGTTAAATGTATATCCTGGACTGTAGTTTGGATTCCACGCTAAGTGACCAAACCACTTCACAAAGTGGTAGCAATAAATATAGCATGGTTAAAATTATTTTGCTGCCATTCGAGTTCCATTTAAATCGCAGCAAACTCGTTTCCAGTGTCAAATTATTAGAATCCGATGTGCAATAAAGTAATACAAACAGAACATGTAAGTCTGTATTCTTCAGTGTTAATGACTAGAATTGTGGAAGTAGTCAGCACAAGATTATTATTTTTCTTTGGGAGATTTTTCTTTAGAAGCACATAGGGTGAACAAACCTTTAATTGTGCTTCAGAACCTGCATACGACACTTTGGCATTCACTTTACAAGGAAAGCAATAACTGTTTGGATCAGGTCGCACCATTTTTGTTTCGGGTCTGCTTACGACTTATCCCCGAAGTCACATAATCTAAACTCCTTGCATTTCTCAGGACCACGTATACTCCAGAGATTTTCAGTGTGATTTATATCAAAACATTATGTCAATCAGTCCAATACATACGAACCCTAAGGCGGAATCCACAATTTGGAAGAATGAGATACATTTCGATAACCATCTGTCAGATGGACAATTGCGCCTATTGACATATACAGATTTATCAATGCCAGTAAAATCTTCTGTACTGCGCCAACCTGAGGAATGGAATTTTGTTCACCATCTAGCTCAACCAATCCACTCACATCCACAGCTTTAAACGCATGCTGAACCCTCACTAGTTACCTGTTGTCGGGGTTTTTAACAATCAACATTCCTTCCCGACAATAAATATCACATGGTCACAATGAGATAAAATTGGGTTTTCTATAGATTCGCCTTTTAAAGGTGATTATAGCGTGCACCAAACAACTTTGATTAAACAAACATTTAACGCAGCTGAACTGTGTATTATCTCAAACCCAGAAGCCGCCTGTTCCTTCAATCAAATGAGGTCAGCCTGTCGGTGCCACCTCACATTATGTCTACCAATTTACACGCAACTACACAGAAAGTTACATAGGCAGAACCGAGAGACGTTTTATCTCCAGAATGAAGGAACATTTGTCTAAATGAGTGCACATCTTTGTATTACAGAAAAACGGTAATGTTTTTGAAACACGCATACAATCAGTGTCCGCATTCGCAAGTCACGTCCCGACCAGTAGTCAAGTTATCGACTCATCTTGACCCATCTTGTTACGTCACTCCAACCCTAACCCAATATTCTTATGGTTTTCTGAAGCCGTCACAGTGAACAGACTCAAGTTCTGTGTTATGAAACAACTGCTCGTGAATTTGACCCCTTCCTGGATTTAGTGACTTTTCTCAACCCACCGACTGACTATCCATCCTACCCCCTAACTGCTCGATATAAAAACCACATCATATTATTGTAAATTTGACACTGATGAGTCAGTACGAAATGCTCGCATCTGCCAGTGTTCGTGTTCTAACTGTTTTGTTCAAATCCCATATCCCCAACCACATATACCGGAAGTGTGGAATCTTCTTTTCCAACTCAGTCAGTTTACCTCCTCGTGGGTAGAAGTGGATCGTAGAAATTAAAAAGTGGTGGATTACTCATGTGGTGCTTGGCCACATGGCGCCACCAGCAAAATGGTTGGGAATCGCAATTTTGGCTGTACGATAGAGTTACCTGATCAGTGTCGAACGGAAGTCGGACTAGCGTTAAACCACGCTGATGAAGTCAGTTGCTTCGGATATTTCTGCGTTCAGTTATCATCCCATAGTTGGTATTCAAACACATTTTATGATTGATGGGAATACAAGAACTGAGTAGGTCGCCTCACCCTACTCTTTCTGCTTTCTCCATTTGAGCTTACTAGGGTTTGCATCACTGTGATGTACAGGTACCCCGTGAGGCTCAATGAACGATTGTTGTTACTTACACAAGCGACCTAACATACTTAGGTAGAGTGATGGGCTTTTAGGAGTTGCTGCGTAATGATGAAATTTCGACGGCACTGGACCACGTGATAAACCAATCTGTCAGGCATTCACCGCAGTTGGTAATCTGCTGGGTTATTTAAAGAAGTATGACTGGTCGATTGTTGACCAGTAGCATGTGAACTGGTATATGCAATACGATTTGGTATTGCGTAGCAATGTTTCTGTGGGTGGAGATGCTGGAATCCGAGTTGTGACACACCTAATGGCAGTTAAAGCTTATTAAACCAAAAATGAAACATTTTACATATCCTATGATCTACTTGTTCCGATTTATTAATGCATCAATTATGTATGGTTAGTGTTATGAGTCGGTCAGCGTGCCTCCTAATAAATCCTTGAGCACTGTTTTTAACAGTTCCATTTTGAGATTGTTGCAAGATTAACCGTCCAGCAACATGGGAAAATGTATACTTGTGTACTCGTTAACTGAGGGGCCAACCATTTTTTTGGGTTAAATTCAGCAAACATCTTCATTTCCTAACTACACTTAGTAACAGATATCTTGCCATCAACTTATCTTTCCCTAGCATAAAGTTTCATTATTCTCTTACTGTTTCAAATTAGGTGTTAAAGCTAACGCTAACTGTGGCGGCAAATTCAACAACTGGTGTTAATTTTACGAGGTGGGTTAAGAAAACGACAGTATCACTTCTCGTCTTACAACGACATAGCAACTACTATCTTGGCTGTTTCCCATCAGTTTAGCCAGTGCAGTTTTAGGTTGATTACCACTTCCATAAAATATGCATGCACTCTAAGGAAAGGGTCAAAGTATTCACCAAAGCGGTACATGCTGGACTATTTGGCTAAGAGATTTGACTTGGTGTTGCATGAAAGCCATTCTGTCTTGTAATTCGAATTACATTCTTGGTGTTTTTGCATATGGAGTACAAAATGAATAAACCACCGATAGTTTGTTGTTGGTTATAGAATGGTTGTGGGTTGTACTCTTCATAGTGAATATAAGATAGCCTGGCAAACCACCAGGCGATTACAGTGAGCTAGTCCAAGTGACTCTGAGCCGTAAATACTTTAACATATCCCCAAGTAATGGAAACAAGTTCGATCTAA
The DNA here is from genome assembly GCA_014338405.1 of Paragonimus skrjabini miyazakii. Lineage (NCBI taxonomy): Eukaryota > Metazoa > Platyhelminthes > Trematoda > Plagiorchiida > Troglotrematidae > Paragonimus > Paragonimus skrjabini miyazakii. The sequence goes on from JTDE01000012.1 coordinate 385,260, forward strand.
TACGGCAAGTCATTGTAACCTCGTGAAAACTGATATACTTTTGTGACTTTGGTACAGAAACAAAATATGTATTTTAACGACTGGTCAACTGTTCCGATGACAAGCTTTAATTGAACATGGAAGCTACGAATAATTAATCAATGCACTAAATTTTCCTTATCCAAATAATCTTGGTAATAGAAAGAGGTGTATTGTGGAATGTTAATCTTCTGAATCGGTCTTCGCATACTGTCATCTTCATATCGCAATCGTGAAAACTCCCGCTTATCGACTGTGCAAGTGATATGAAATATGCTTCATTTTTATGCACCACAATGATAAATAACGCTTCACTTGTAACACCCACCCTGTTATCTGTCATTCTGTAGATGACGCTAACCGAACCGATGGATAACATACGAACCACTTTCATGTGCGGCCTATAAAACAGGTGAGATTTTACAACCTGTTCAAACTGTGATGCTAACTAGCTGAGTCTGCTCCATTTTTTAATGTCTTACTTGAAAATGAGGTTGGGAGTGGTGTAAATCGTGTAGATTATTATCTGGGACATTTGCTTCTGTTGAAGTAAACATACTTTTTGAACCGGTATGATTAGATGAGATTACATTTTGAGAGCTGTTCATATAGATGCCTCCAATGGAGAAGCTTTTAGACGTTTACCAGACATGCCAATAAACATAAGATTGTCAGTTTATACGGAAGCCAATTATTACGGGTTACTTATAAAAGTTTGATTCTTGTAATTCCTTGCAATTAGTGTACTACTCAGGGTGATGATGTTTTACGTGATTCGGTAAACACTATCAGTGATATGATTTGATTTTATTGTAGCGATGAATGAACCTCACTATTCTGAGAACAATGAGGAAAAAAAGTTATAACACGGTGAACTCGTTAAACTATACCATTTGAAGTGTTAAGTAAAATTAAGAGAGTGTATCCCTGGTTGCACTTTAAAGACATGTAGAGCAATGATTAAGTTTGTACCGATAAAAAGAGGGGTGATATTGGCAAGTCAGTGTTACAATTTGAAAATGTACAGAAGAACTCCATCGATTGAAGTTAACAGGACAGTTACTGTGTCCCCTCTCGAGGCGATCAGGCAACCTGATCATTACTTACAAGCGAAAGTGGTTGAGCGTTCACATACAGTAATTCGGTCCTGCCAAATGTGAGGTGAATGGCGCAGTAGTAAACACGGTTGCCTCTTGGAAGCGTGGCTGGAGTTCTAGTCCCAGCAGTGGCAAGGATATGCACTACTGACGACCTCTAATGAGAGCGAAACTCGAGTCTAGTGCTTCTTTTTGAAAGGGGTCGAGTGGAAAGTTTATGGGAACGCGGCAGCTGCGATCAATTGTGGGTGATGTTCAACCTATATAAAAACCAAAATCCCCTACTACTCATCGGTCATAAGATTTACATTGTTTGCGTTTAACATGCAGTGTGTAGACTGGCTACCAATAGGACATATGAGTCCACGGTTAACTTGAAGTCATCACCTGGCGATCCCAAGTGCGAATAAGGATATTGTGTGAACTGTCTATCCTTATCCCACGTGGGTTCGCCACGTGGTGACCTCGGGGGAACAGTGAACCCGTACATCCTATTGGTAGCCTGTCTACATACTGCATTTTAAGTACGAACAAGTGCCAGTTGATCAATACTTAATAATGAGCATCAGCACAGCGCACAATATATTTTCTCATATCCGTTCTGTTTATGGCTGGGAAATACTAAGTATGGACTATTTGTGTTCATATGGTGTCATTATTGGCATTCGTAACATGGCCCCACTTATCGAAAGGCATCACGACCACTGTGTCAAAGTAAAGCGTAAAAAGCATGTTCCGACTAAAGGTTAACGATATCAAGGTCGATTATGTATGCAGTCTGAAATGACCTTCACTCATTACCATTGACTCAAAAAATAGCCAGAGTTCAATACCGGAATACACTCGAAAAGCACTTCACACTTTGCTGACTGATTCGGTACATCGTCTCCCCGCTTACTGTGTTATCGCAATTGACCGGATTCATGCGAATAACGTTGCTACTTCATTTTTCCGTGAGATGAGACATGCAAGTGGCCCACGGCAATACTGCGATTTAGAGTGCATCGATACATGAGGCAATGTATTGGCTGACAAACACTGAGAAGGAGCTTTCATCGATTATCTGCTTCCATTATTACTATCGAGCTATTTAGATTAAAGCAGTCAATGTTAACATTATATTGTTCAGCTAGGTCGATAACAGTTGGGTAGTGGGGAAGATCAGTTTTTTCAAGATTGATCTTTACGTTAGAAAGAATTGCTTAAGAGTAATAGTCTTGGAAAGACTCTTCTTCTAAGTCTAGACGACGAAAATAATCATAAAATATTCGAACGCGATACAGTGAAATGCCTGGCTACTTTTTTGCAGACGTGATAGTTTCTGACTCTAGTTGACCAGTAGCAATTTGTAAGTTAGTCATATTTAACAAACATTGTATGAGGTGGGCAATCTGCTAAGTTTAGAATGATGTTAACGTGGTGAACTACCTACCTGTAGGAAACGTAATAAGTCGAACTAGAATAGATAAAAAATGTCGAGCATATGTTACTCCCCGGATTGGTGTTTTGAAAATTGGGATCACGTACAAACATGTAATAAATTTTGTACATTAAATTAACAGCCCATACATTTTGGACTGAGAGATTAAACGGAATTATAGAAAGGAAATTGTAAGAGGCAAATAGTCAAATGAGATAAGTGACTGTTTGATGTGCTTAAGCAAGACAAAATTCGAGTGTAGTGTCTATTTTGAAAATAATACTTAAATGCTTAGCTCCGAGCAAATGTTATGTATGCTCTGTTTACATTAGTACTAATCCCTGAATACCCATCGGCAGATGAGAGTCTAAAAAATATATTGCAATATATGAACACATCGTTTAATTGCATGTGTAACAAACGTAGAATCCACATAATATATACAACGGACATGCAGAGCCAATTGGTAATTGGACGCCTGTACAAAAATACTAAGACTGTAATAGGCATCAGTAGTAAATACCACCTGGAAATAAGGACTGTTAATGAAATATTGTTGACGGAGCAAGCAATTTCTGAGCACACGAGAAGAGCTTCGTAGCTTAGCTTCTATAGCCTCCCTGTACTTACGACGTATCTACTTTGTATTTCTTCTCTGCCTGGACATGGATATTGAAATAGATACAAGCTGTCGGTAATTAATACAAAACTCGCTGGCAGATGGAAGAGAATAGGTCAGTACTATTCAGCCACATACTTTGGCAACACATCTGATAAATCAGGATCATAACATGAGTCAAACAGCGTATGTGATACCACCACCTGCCAACCAGTCAGGTGAACATGTAAAACCAGAATGTTTTCTGGAATATAAAATTGTTCGTAGTATTACAAAGCAACCATTTTGAAGGCGAGTAAGATGAGCATGTGAAAAATCTTTTGTGCCGTAAATATGGGATTATCAGCAAGTGTTTACGATCATTTTCCTCAAGGTGTCACAGTAGCGTCATAAGCTGGTGGGGTAGCACACTTGAGTTTAAGAAATAGTGGTCGTGAACAGATGTAGGTTCAATACACGTGTTAGAACAAAAAGATTTATTTAGATTCGGAATCGTGTGCCACGCTTTGCACGTGTAATAGATAATGACGTTTTGTTATTGGTACCCACTGAATTTAACTCGATGATGGGCACATCATGCCGCATTGCTTTTGACAAGTAGAATTAACTAAGGTATGCTGTACTGTGATCTTTATCCAACAACCAAGTGATATACCATTTGTGGTCAATGCTGCCAATTCAAACCAAACCCCTAGACAAAGTGAACGAAGGAGTAATAGTTTAAGCGGACGACAAGAAGACTGTCGTTTTAACTTTTTCTTTAGTGAGTTTAACTAAGAACAAGCTCGAACTTGTTATAATTGAAGAAGTTTTGGTGATAAATGCGCTTTCGACCGTCTGTTTTTCTCATGATATTTATTAGTGACGCATTGTCCACATGACCAACTGTGATCAATCCCTAGTAAACCTATAAGGGCCATCTAGCAGGCACCCATAATCCTGCACACGGCAATCATCTGACCATAGTTAATCTCCCCCAGCCTACCGACATACAGAGGGCTAGGCAACGTCAGCACCTAGTCTCACATAAACATCATTAGATCGATAGGTAACATCTCCAGAGGATATTCGTGGTTCGCTTTATGGTCACCGGCAAACGACTTGGTTTCTTATTTTTAGATCGGATATTTTGCGATTTCCATATGGAGTTGACGGATACCACGAGAGTCAGTTATCTCAAATAGTGTGCGATCGGTGCTACGAGCTGTATGCTATACTGAATCTTTCTTATACTTATAATTTCCAGTTGAACATACATACGAAGCATGAGTTGTTTACTTACTGAACGATTCTTGGAGCCTCTGCAGATAGGAACGAGTCTGCCAGAGTTGTGAGAGTAATATGACCGGAGAGAGAAATTATATTAAGGAATATACTTTATTCGCTAAGAAATGATGTGCGTTGCTCTGGTTGATTGTCACCCTTATCTGGAACGCCCAGACGAACACAGTTTGTAGTGGTGAAAATTTGTTGCTAATGCACATATATCCAGTACGATGCGCTGTAGGATCAGTTCTGATTAATATTTCTAATTCGATAACTCACCTGGAACTAAGTACTCCTAAGTACTTCTGCCTGAATGCTATGGGTCAGAGAGTGACAAAATGTGAGCAAACAAAATGCTGCCACAAGTTTTGTGAACCAGGTCAGTGACAGAGATCTTGGACAATGGAGACTGAAGCCAGCTTCTGGTTATAAGCTTCAGACGCTTCTGTTGTTTGTGTTATCCATACTGAATAATAAATTACACTTTCCGAATACAGACCGACGGTACGAACAGTGTTGATTAATATTACAATCTAGGCTAATCTAGTCAGTGGCAATAGAGAAGTAGAAATGAGGACGATACAGGAAAAATTCCTGCAACTTACCACTAATCAAAATGCCCTTCGACAAGCTAATGACTTCTGTTACTTGAACAAAGGAGTCAGTGATTGGAGTTAACAGGACAGTTACTGTGTCTTCTTTCGAGACAATCGGGTAATCTGAGCACTGCACAAAAACAAAATTGGCTGAGCGTTTAAATGTGGCAGTTCATTCATTCATACTGCGAGGTCAGCGGCGCGGCGGTCAACAGGATTGCCTCAGGAAAGCGTGGACGGAGTTCTATTCTCGACCGTGGCAAGGATATACACTACTGCCCAGCATCGACAAAAGTGAAGCTCGAGTCCAATTCTTCTTTTCGAAAGAGACGGAATGGGATGTCTTCCGGAGTGCGACCGCTGCAAACAGTTGTGAATGATGATCAGTTTATATAGACCAAAATCCTTAACTACTTACCAGTAGCACCGATATTTCTCAACTAGCAGATCTTATCTTTTCGTGGACTTAGTTGCCCTTGTAGTTCGTATGGAGGTATTTTAAAGTTCTCTCACATGAGCTTGTTCTTTACTACAAAACTTGATTACAACTGTTCAGTTGAACCGAACACAGTTTTTGCGCTTTCATCGTTGGCTAATTTTATTTTTTAAACAGCACTGCCGGCATCATTTGTACATACATCTTGCGACATGCACTCAAATCTGTGGATCACCCCAAATATAAGAACGTTCAATGTTTGTTAGGTAATTCAACAGCGTTAGTTCATAAAGTGAGAAATTAGTATTCGACTGATCGACTTCTCAACCTTTCGAGGTAATCGAAAGATTTGCAGAAATGTCCGCGAGAGAATTTAAAGTTTGCCCATGTGGTCACACTATTTTGACCCGTGAACGCGAAACGGAGGAAGGTTGAATCAGGTCAGTACTAGTATAATGAGGAGGAGTGCGATCGTACTATACTTCTAACACCACTGCGATTCAGTAGTCGGGCCAGAGCATATATATTGTCATTGAAACAATTGCAAGAGAAATACAAGAAGAAAAATCGGAGTGCAGCATCGCATGAAATAGTTCTGGATACGTAAAGGAACGTAAAGGAACTGAGCATTGGCATCTATGGCAACCGTGACGGTCTGGGCCCAGTACCGTGCACAGATAAGTGTTTTTGTTTGTTGTCATGTTTAGACGCATAACCCATGTGGTGCTTTCTTGAATGAATAACCTCCGTACCATCGGCGTTCTTGGCTCACAACACCAGAAGAAGCGATCACAGGTAACGAGTAGTTATTGTCCAGAGAAATACATGCAACAGCATTTTGAACCTATTCAACTACATTGATAAACTGAGGTAGATAGGTGGTCAGATAAATAGTTAACAAAAATAGTTTGTTTCTAGTCTCACCCTGGCAGTGATACGAGCCAAAAACATGGGTGACAAAAAAGGGTACTTGCTACAACATTACCTCGCACAGGAACCTTCAATTGCACTTAACAGTAACCACGGGACACCACGGCTCTCAGTACCGGGTTCATGAATGGAAAACACCCGTTCTTGCCGGTTTGCACCCTAATGTTTCTTCTTGTATTTTCGCCGTTTTCATCTGTTCCTAAATGCGTGCCTCCGCTCGACTACTTATGAATACTACAGTGTGATCATTCACCTCTATTACGGCAAGAGGTAAAACGCAGCGTAGCTCGGATAAAGAGAACCTGTTCTTCAGACAATAGAATTTGGGCTTATTGGAGCTTTTTACACAAATTCGGGGATGAGCAAGTGACATCCATATTTTTTGGGGAGATTAGTTCCCGTGTTTGAATAACCACAAAGTTAATACGAACATGATAGACGCAATCTATTGACTAGTGTCTACTAGGTTGATGAGTACTCCGGTACCAAAACACATCACGATTATGCCAGCCATTTGGACAAGACTCATGCGACGAATGTTGATTTTATAAGAAACAGGACAAGATGATTGAATCTTCGAATCGCTCGAATGAACAAGGAACCAGCAATCGTTAACCCTCCGTTTAAAAGTGACTTAATACGGAGTTTAATCAATCGTAAACTCTACAACGAACTAGCGAGAACCTTCCTGGCTGCAACGTCACAGTCGAGACTCACGTGTACACAGGCTGTATCTCCTAGCTTAAAAAACTAGGCGTCAGTCCACTCCTAAAATGTGGTTGTTTACTTCTTCTCTTTCACTGTCCTATTGCTGTGCAGCGAATTATACTAGACGCAAGACGAGGCTGCTTGGCAAATAAACAGGGCAACATCACCCAGCATAGCTTCGGAGCAGAGTCAGAAACTCAATAACTGGTGCCATTGTAGAGCATTTGGCGGACAATGTCCACAACGTGAACGCCGATCAGTCATTTCTGACCATCTATGGAGCACTCAGGTAGCCTCCAAGCACACCCCAACGTTAACCTAGCCATGGCTGAAGCGATCTTAATTCAATTCCGTATCATTATGTTAAAGAAAGTTCACTGAAGTCCTTGAAATCGCTTGGCTCACTATCCGCCTTCCTGCGAGCACATTCCATCTTTACTGAATTAACAAAAGCAAACTGTGCAAACCAGACATGACTGAGTTGACTGCTTTACGTTCGTTTAATTGCAGATAAGTAATACACAACATATGTTGTTTGCTCACCGAAAATACAATGGACTGAGGACGAATTTCTCGAAAACGTATACTCACAACCTGTTCTACGTATAACTTTGGTTGAGTTTAGAGTAAACGCATTGAGGTTCTGAATTAGGTATCTGCAGCTGAAGATCTTACAGTTAGTGGATCAGACAAATATTCAGGAATGTTGAGTGTACCTGGACAAAACTGCATATCTCACTATACCATTCTTCATTCCATCAGATGAATCGAGATTCAGTCGACCGATTATTCAAATGGTCGAAGGGCATACGTTCTATGAAAAAATAGTGAAAGTTTCCGAGTGTCTTAAGTAGGAAAGTCTGATTACTGAAACTGCGGTGAGTGCATCAAATATACCAGTTCAAAGATATCTCGTTACTCTGAACTCTGAATAGCTAACAAACTTAGGTGAACATTTAGGCTTACCCTAGACACCTGTATCAAACAATGTCTCGCTGAGCTCCTATGAACTGCATATCATCGTCGATGTCCACTTATCCTTGGTGACACTAGGGTTTGTGCAAGATACACAATATTGGAATGTTTATACCCCTTCAGAGTACTTGAACGATTTCATTTCATCCTTGTGCAATGTGCTTTGATAGAAACTAACGGCAACTCATATAGATACACTGATACGTTTACATTACCATACGGATGTCGATTATGTGTGTGTGATGTGTTGATACACATTAAATCTACCATTTTTATTTGACGTACCCTTAGTTTAGACAGCTAAATGAAGCGGCTATGGGATCATTCCTAGACCATTTTACTAATCGATACATCTGTAAGAAGGCTTAAAACGACTAAATTAAGCGAATGATTTCAACAGCAGACTTTTACCGTTGTTATGCAAATGACGTATTCATAATAACAAATAGCCTGAAGGAAGTTGATGAGATTAGAATTCTACACATGTTGAATAAATTGCTAGTTCATCTCACTTTATGGACGTTTATTTATTCAGGAAAGCAGGTAGTCTGTTGAAGTGGTTTGTTTAGAGTAAACTGACCACAAAAGGGGCAACAGATCAATTTATGTATTTGCATATTTAAAGCAAAAGAGCATTTTTATCCGCCGCTTCGAAACCAAGCCAGAAGATCGCGTCCGAATGTTACCGTCGAAAAGAAGTTGGCTCACATCGCTTCTGTTATAAGGTGAGCTGTTGTCTAGAAAGCTTCAGTGAGACCACAAGGTCCTCTGGAATCTAGAATTGAGAAGAATATAATATCCTGCATTCTGCCCTTTGAAGACGAGTAAGCGGCGGTATTTTAAAATCATAAACTGTGTGACGAATTGTCTGGAACCTTCGCCGCCGAAAACTGTGCTCCCATTGAAAGACTGCGTGTGAGTTATACTATAAAGTGGAAGTCAAGACCTCTCTACATCAATATGAGCAGTTATTCTTTCTAATGTTGTGTGCCGGGGCTTGGTGGACGGAATGAGGATCGGCTTGGCAAACGGCCAAGGGAAGATCGCCTCAAATGACTGGAGAGTGGGGTCAGAAAACCAATGTAGAAACCAATGTAGAAAACCTGTCAGTCGCGAATCACAGCAGGGATCGTAGTCAGTCCTTCTGAAGTAACCACATAGAGAATCCAAGGTTAGTGAAGCGCGAAACGCTGCAAATGTCAGCATGATGGGGACTATATCTCATTCTCTTGTACCAAATTGCCATAATTCCAAGCTGGTGCCCATTCTGACTCCCTACCTGCCTACCCTGTAACATGTATGACAATCACACTGAGCTAGCACTGTCAGGTGTCCAAACCACCTTGATGATGGATAGGATAGAATTGCCCACAGTCCCATCGTCTTTATGGTCTAAGTAACTCTGTATGGCCCGGCTCTTAGTGACGTATTGACGTAATGTTGGGGAAGTTGCAAGTTTCCCGAAAACATTGAATGTGACAAGAAGACTGACAAAGTTCACTTGTGTGTGACATTTACCTTTGCTATGATCGTCCACTGCTCCGGTCGTCATCATCGATTTGATCCCTCGTGACAACTGTTGTTGTCGTCCCGACTACACGTCCATACTGTGCTGTCTAGACTTTTGTCCGATCCGTCCCCTTTTACCTTGTGTGTTGGTAGTCACATACCCTATAAATACGAACGGGTCTGTTATCACGTTGTCTTCGAGCTGAGCAACATAGAGAAGCTCTGTTTGAAGGCCAGTCTTTTACTGTGTTCATACGGTAGACTCGGGTGGATGGGTTGGACGGGAAGTGCCTAGCTGACCGCGTGTACTCCGTACTCGTTGTTCATTAACGTTATTCGTCGTGCTATTATCTGCCGTTTCATTGATCGTTATTCCGTTTCCGTTTACGCGCTCGTGGCCGTACAATCAGTCACAACATGTAATATTTAATTTATCAGAAACAGACGCTCGGTAATTTGCTACCCTGGTTTAGACTGCACTGATCAATAAGTTACATTATTTTCAACACAGTGTTTGCACATGGGATCTGTATCAACAGTTGCGAAAACGCTTATGTCAACAAAATTCCGATGAATGACTTTATTCCATTTCATTCACATAATCCTAGTATCCTGTAATTGGAACGAGGCAGTGATGTGACGGAAGATGATCGATGACTGTCACTCTATACCTCAAAACCCCAAAATATGGGCCACCATTTGGTGTGTGTGCACCGAAGTTTATACAGCATAAACACATAGTTAAGTAATGTTTGCACGCAACGCACGTGAACCTTATGTGCGATCAGCGAATCCAAGAAGATATGGTAACTATGTTGGTTAGTATATACACAATTTTTGGGAATTCGTTTCTTTCTGGGTTTACTGAATATGCAAGGAAATCACCATAAAAAGAAATGATTAGTTGGTCCATCAGTAAGAAAGTTCGTAACTGGATGACACTGTAAACATAAACATCGACCAATATCTCCATTTTGTGCGACCATAAGCTTCACAAGAAGGCTTATCAGCTTTTAATGTCGGTTATCGAGGATTTATAGGTGTGTCCAGTATTTTGCACACAAATTAATCGTATGATGAAAATCAATGTGTACACGGTAAACCCGCTCATGAAAGTTTGTAAGACAGGGTACCGTTAATGAAGGTTGTCAACTCAGTTTCATTTTATTAAGTGACATAACGAAGCTGTGCATCTCACCCGAATCGTTAAACCAACATTGTTGCACAGTGTTTCTCCTTAGTTAGAGTGAGTGAAAAAGCGGACCACATTTATCATGACTATCTTGGGATAGCATGGAAACAGCGAATTACCAAGGGTTCAGAAGGTAAAACAATTAGTTCACCCTTCGGCTGCATAAAATTTCAGTCAGTGTTTGCCCATAGTTTCGAAGACACAAATAATTTCTCTTAGGCTTAGTCAGCAATAATGCTTCACTAAAATCAACTTTGATTTCTGTCGATCTTCGCTTTTCTGTGGATACATTCCAGACCATGAAAGTCCAAATAGCTTTGCAAAACCCGATTTGGAAAATGCACTGAGACGGTGGGAAACGGTAAACCAAAGGATCCTGTTTCTAGTGAATAACGTGAATCCAAACCGTGAGTTGGTCAGACGAATGGTTTGTAAACGGTGTACCTACTCAGTCAAAACACGTGGTTAAATCAAGTGCTCCTATGAGCACACATTCCACTCGCTAAGGATATCGGTGTAGTTGCTGTTTTTGCCCGTTGTGACCAGTTTTCTCCATAATTAGACGATCGGTCGGTGATGCTGAAAAGCCCATCCTTATGACAAGTGTGTCAGTGATCCAAGACAAACGGATCTGCGAACAACCGATCACTGGACCAGCGCGTCAACTCAGCACCCAAGTTAAAAGCACAATTGGCCGGAAGTTTAAAAATTACCAACGTCGCACGCCACAGATGAGACACTTATTATTCTCGCGGTTTTTGAAAACCCTTCTTTGTTGCCTTTCACCTGTGTTCGTTCACGCTCTTTTGTGTTCACACTTACCTAGTTGTAAGCCGGATCAACTCGCGATTTTTAACTTTCTGAGTTAACCAAGTCAACTGGAAACCGGTCTTGCGTGATAAACTTCAACGACATTCGTGTGTACCTTGTCGATAGATGTGGTAGTTCAGCAGAAGTGGTAGACTTCAGCAATGAACTTGGCACAAGCCTGGAGTTACTGGCCACACAGTGGTATTAACCTACATTAGCCGAGCAGCAGGTTTACATAATTCATCGAAACAGATACGACGAGTTCTCAGTGAACTTATACAATAATGGAGGTCGGAGTAATGTTCAGTAACAATCATCACGCGTTTCATCACACAAAATTAACCTGTGAAATTCATTCCTGAATTACTTGTAACGAGTGATTAAACTAAAACCCAAGGTTCTGTTTACGGCAGGGTATTTTTGCTGAACATTTGGATTGTATTCTAAATTACATGTCTGTCGACTTAGCCTTCGTGGATACTGGACCGGTATATTTGATCTATTTTGATTGATCCCGAATTTCACTTATCCACACAGAAGAAAACTAATTGGGTCGTCAGGTGATGTTGCTAACCATTCACTCAGGTCTATTCTATCATATCCATTTTCATTCACAGACTCTAAGTGAGTAGTTGAAGTTTTTAGGTTTAGGTTATTTCACAACTGAGCACAACCCACACTTGATCGCAGCCTTCGCATTAAGATAAGCCTTCCATCTAGCCTATTTCGAAAGGAAACATTTGACTTCAGTTTCGCCCTTATTAGGGCTCATCAGTAGTGTATATCATTTTCCGAATCGAAGTTTGCACTCTGATCCTCGTGGTTGTGGGACTAGCATGTTAACCACAACGCCACTAACCTCACAATAGGCATGGCCGAATAGTAAAATCCAAACGCACATTCATAACCTTGTGTGAATAGTGTTCGGTTTCCCGATAAGTCTGAGAGAAGAACGAACAGAATCACTCTGTTCTATCCCATTGATAACCCCGTGATCAGGACTTCTCAGTTAGGTTGAAGTTACTGTGTTCATTAAAACCAACTCTAAACGGACAAGTTATGGACAGATTCTCGTGAATCGTTTTCCCTCCATTAAGGTGTGGTGGTTATGAACAGCTCAGACTTCACGTCCACAATTCAGTAGTTTCCTGAAGTAGGTACAAAATGTGTTGCCCTTTTACACCGTCGAGTGCAGTCTTGTGGAACTATCTTGAGTTTGGAATGTATACCAGTGAATAATGAACAGCTAACTTACAGGGGAAGACATACAGTTACCAAAATTAGCTTATACAAACGTGGAAGTGTCACCGATAAGAGGGATGTTGTGAGCCAAATCGTTTAATGAACATCACCATGAATGCCTCCCGAAGAAGTACATTGAATTGAGAACATGAAACCGACTTTTATTTGAAGTAGTAGACACTGAGTTGTGTTTTGATTGAGACGTAATTTGCCAACGTGTTGTCGCAAATTACGGATGAACAGTAAAAGATTTTGATGCTCCAAAGTGAACACCACCCTCAGTTGGCCATGTCCTTTTTGTTCAGATGGACACTGCAATCAATCCTTTTCGAAAAGAACTCTGGACTGGGACTTCATCTTTGATATAATGTGTATCTATGCATTTGATCCTTTTGCCAGTTATGCAGTGATTAGTTAAGCGAGGTTCAAGGTTTGAAATATAGATGGTGGAACTGTCAGTCATCCGCAAGCCCTCATCCCATAAATAGCTTCGTTATTGAATGAGCTTACATCAAAATATAACAGGACTAGTAGGATTTTGACACAGTATCATCAAGTCGAGAATGGACCTCCGGTTCTTGTGTGGATTTCCGTTGTGACTATTTTACATTTATCAGTTTGTTGTCAACATTTTACGAACTAGGTCAACGAGCCATGGAGTGATACTTGTCGTCAAGACTTGTGTATTGATGTACCGATCAAATGTGAGGTTCATTGTAAATCTCAACCCAAACCACTACATTCGGATATTGGGTGGAAATTGCGCATCTTTAGGACCGTGTGCACTGGTTAAGCGTGGCACTCTTGCGTTGATCGTCATGCAAATCGATCAAACTTATGTTGTTTCCATAAAATGTTGCAAACCGCCACCAAGTCCACCAAAGTTCGTTGTCTGGATTCTGGCGGTATGCTGCGTACACAGCAAGAGCCTTGAGGAAGTAAATATGATACGCCTAAAATTGGTCAATTTCATTGGTTGGTCAGGCCAGCAGTGACAAATTACTGTTGGACTTACTGATCACGAGAGAGCAGCTGCCTAACCAGTATTATCGGCATGCCAGTTTTGTGCAATCCGCTGCGCAAAGTAAGTGCTGAGCAAACGAAGGATAAGCACTGAAAATGACTAACTCTGGCATAACTAATTTGTGGGTAAGGGTGGCGTTGTTACTCGATGGCGAGCATGAAACTGAGAGCAAAATTACGGGTAGTGGATTGAGCAGCCTGACATATATGAACAATAATTCTCCTCTTAATCCGATGTGAAAATTTATCGACCATTCTCTGAAGCCACTTCGAGTGATGTATCACGCGTATGTAAGCCTCGTGGAAAAAAGTTAGAGAAAATGGAAGAGATTTTGTCATATCGTTTAGTTCCTATACCCCAAGGAGTACGGCAATCCAAACTTGAGGAACGTTGTCATAACAAACATTGTCATTTTTCGTGTCTAGCTAGGATTAGTCAAACAACCGAGTGAATTACCAGTGTATATCATGATCCCCAAGTAATCAACCAGTGAACATTTTTTATGGACCACTTTCTTTTCACCCCTCAGAGGGTAATGGATTGATATCATATGCCTAAGAAGTGTTTTCACTATTGTCAAACGGTTACACACAAACAAGCATTTTTGAACCTGGTAGTTTCGAGGCCAGTGTTATAATATACACCCTTGAACCAAGAAAATAAAACAACTCATACTAATATATAGATAGTCCATATTTATAGAAAATGTGACTATTTAGAAAACCAGAGAACACTCAGACACACATGAGGTTAGACTCAGATTATACGCCTATCTCGAACTGAAACTGTGAGGCAAAACTGATTTTCGGGAAACAAAGCTGATGACAAGTCCCAGTTCCTTGAACCAGTACTTTGCAAGGCCACATTGTACTGTATTGTTGGCGAAGGGCTCACTACCTCAAGAAGAGGGTAACACCCTACTTTTGAGAACCACCTGTTTCGTTGTCAATGTCTACGCGTTCTCCGTGAAAATACTGTACAATTTTCCCCTCTAAATAAAAATACGTAGTAATTATGGGATGTCATATGCATTAATGAGCACGATGGCATATTTGTGTTTTAGTATCTCTGACTGAAGGAACAACGACAATCAATGTACCTATATATCAACAAGTCCCACATAGGTTTCACCTAAAGTTGGAATGGACAAAAAGAATCTTACGGAACGAACATTCGCCCCTTTATCTGTAACTTTTAGTAAGTCCAACGGAAAGCTGTGCAGTTAGGGAATAAACTGAACGAGGAACATTGTTTACATATTAGCTCTGTCAACATGGTACGACGTGGCAAGCAAGCTGATTTTTTGCTGTGTCAATAAATGTAAAATATATTTGTCAACTGAGAATTAGGCGGTGCCTAATACCATGCAACTTTGAAATCACTTTCTCGTGGCGGACGTTGTTACAATATCTCTGTACCATTTGTTGAGATGCCGCCAAGTTGCGGATTTTTACATTTCCAGTGTGTGTGTGTGTTAGTTCTCGTACGGCTAAGTAGATCAGCATGATTGTGGTACCGAAGTTGACTCGAATGACAATCGACCATGCTAGTCAAAATTGAAATGAAGATCATTTGTTGTTGTCCTCTTTCCTGACGTTCGCTCACCCCAGCCTACGAGCGCTTTGTCAGGCATCAGGTGCGTCCGTCTTCACAAAAGAGGTAGCTATGAAATGAGGCAGCTTCGTTAAGTAACTGTTCTGTAAGCTGAATGGCTACGACCAGTTTAGATATGAATGATACGCTTAACCATGCACTGTGAAAAGCGAACTGTATGGTGGTGGTAAACCATCAATTCGGCGATACGCTTGCGATTCTAGGTTTGTACGGGAGATTTCCGTGGACAATTTTTCGCTTGACCGGAGGTTCACCATTCCTCAGTTCTGACTGTTTGAATGTTGGAAGCTACGAAGTAACCAAGACATCCACTGGTACGAAAAGACGATAAAAGCTCAAACACTGCCTTAGCGTAAATTGGAGAGATTCCAAAATTTCTCGCATCACTGTTTTCTCTTTACTGGTAAAAGCGTATGATTAAAGTTTAATGGTCAGACGCTTGTAACACATGTGTTTTTAAAACTAATTGCCAGGAAATACTATCAGAGAAACAGGAAGACAAAGTAAGCTTCCATTTTACTTAGTTTCTATCTCATAGTTAAGGCAGCCATACATTGTGATAGCCAACGAGAATTTGAGTTAAATTCTATTTCAGCAAAAGTCTCTTATTCTTATTATCAGAATACTGTGCACTGTTTAGTTAAGTTTACGAAGTTTGTCTGTTCAACCAGTCCCGTGTATGTACCCCACGACGGAACTACGAGACTGTCCAACAGTTTACATGCAATCCTTTCACAACATTTTACAGTCTCCATTTTACGTTAGGCTAACTGTGAACAATGCAAGTTATGACAGGGAAAACGCATTTGATGTTCATTAACTTTTAACACGTTAATGATAAAAATTTATAAAGCTTATTGTGATAAAACCATCTGTTAACCCCATGAGTGAACATTCCATTAAGTACTTCAGCACATGCAACAGGTAAACACTATTTGGATAAGCATCACGTATATATCGATGTAACACTCGTGACTCGTGGACACACCGGGGTGAGGGCTCGATAAACCGGAGACAGCGAAACTAACGTTTTGGTCTTAACTGGGTTCCCTTAGTGAAAGCACTAAATGGCTCACATTATCCAAATAGTCATCCGAATAAAAGTGAGAAAAATTTCAGACTTACCATGCGGACACAACATTCATTAGGCATCGACATAAACATGGATTCACCCTCTCTCATGCACACTTTCATGAGAAGCAGACATGTAACCAAAATGATTCCCAAACAGTGAAGTTTGCTTTTGTTTAGAATGGCGGAGATTGGAAGTCAGTGTTGGGTTTGAGCGTATTTTCAAAGATGGATGTGAACGGACTGACTGCTGTACATGGTGACAAAAATGGCACTGCCTTCATCCACACAATGAAGGAATTTAAATTGTAATTTGTGATATAACGTGCTTAAAGGAAAGTATTTTCTGTCATCAAAAGGTCTAGTTATAGACTTCTCATATCATGAGCACGTGGCTCTTTCTTAACTGAGTGCGAGCGCTCGACCGATTGACCTGTAGTGGTGATCTGAGTTCAGCACAGACTTTTAAAGGCAAACATTATGAATAACTTAATGAAGATTCGATGATCTATGCCCGTTCAGCTGGGTTCTTGTCCGTCTTACAGTCAGACCGACAACGGTTGGCAGCATCCGATTTGGATTAGCATACCACAGTGACCGAATCCGAAGGATGTCTACGCTTAACCGTCACCGTAAGTGACTTGCGCTGCACCACCTGCGGTTCCATTCACACACCACGTATCCGGTGTAAACCCGAAGGGATAAGAACAGTAGGTGTGTGAATGAGGCCTTTGTGTCTATACGGTCAGTGTTGGTTTGCCAATTCATAGGCTAGGCAGAAATTGAAACCCCTATCTCTCAAGAAATAAACAAAGAAAGACTGCGACGGTAAGACCTACACTGGGGAGAAAAATATTTAAACTATGACAATCGATAAGACCTGGCTGCTCATACGTTTCAGCGCTTGAGAGGGCAACGTCAGACTGGGGATATCAGTACAACCACGCACAACTTGGTCTGGAAGAATTAATATGCTGGAATCAGATCATACTCCTGGAGCGCAAGCAAGAGAACGATGTGTCGGCAATCTGACAAATGAAGAGCGTATTGAACCGGTTTTTATTTATGCTGCTTGTGGTAAAAAATGTGAAGAAGGCAACTGGGGAGTTTAATGTAAGACACGTGGGCACGCGATCGGCTGCCTGTAAATCAGTTTGAAGGTCGTGGAAAAGTTTACTGCAAAGGGCAAATAAGTGCAAATAAGTGACCGACCGCGCGCATCAACAAATGAGTGTTCTGCTAGTGATGTACTCGGAAGATACTAGTATTGGCCATACCGGGAGGCCTGGTTACAGGAGCTACGGTTATCGGGTGCGGACAAACCTAATTCATTCTACTCGTGGTATTTACCAGGAAGGGATATATATTCGATATAACTTACCGACAAAGCAATAATCTGCACGAATAGATTCGCGCGGAAGCCCCATTCTAGTACAACAACAACCCCATCGGTTTCTTCCAATCTGCTGTCAACATAGCCCAAAGATTGTGGTTTGGGCTGGGCTTGTAGGAACAAGGATTACTGGGCCTTTCCTTTCTGATAAAAACGATACAATTAGAATAACCATTTGCGTAATCATTTTTAAAGTAAAGCACTTCTATCTATAGATGCTGCAACAGAATGTGGTACAGGCGTTGGACCAATTAGGAATACTCGATTACGTTTGGTTTTAACCAGATGGCGCAACACCAAATCATACGCTAAGTATACAAAAATATCTGGATGTATCAATCAGGTGATGATGAATTGGTTGCGGCGAACTAAGGGAGTGGCCCTACGGTCGCCAGGTATTACTTCACTGGATTTTTTCTTTGGGGTTATCTCAAACTCAGAGTCTACGGAGAACGTCCACAAACACTGGAGGAACTAAAAGGGGCCATAATCTCGGAATGCAGTACAATCTCCTAGACCACTCTGCTACATGTGATGTCGTCACGCCTAAGGAGAGTGGTTTTATGTAAACAAAACCGTGGACAACACTTTGGGGACTTGTGAATTTATGGTTTATATATTAATGCATGCAATAAAATAGCCAAATAAGACATGTTGACAGGAAGTGGAACGACAGCGTTCAGCAACGTGGCCACAAAAGTGAGGTGTCAAGTGACACTGTTTTCATTGTATGGACATATTATGTCACGTCAGAGTCCACAAATTTCGTGGTAACCTTAAAAACACAGCATGACGTGCCTCAGATCCCATGGAAACAATTTTGGGATTTGATAAGTGTTTTAGTGATTTGTAAATCTGTTTAGTTCATGAATGCAATTTCTTATAATCTGTCGGTTGGTGGAAAAACTGTCGTGATGGTAGAATCCGTTAGGGAAATATCGTATTTTACTTCGTCCGTTCTCACTCACCGGCGCGTGCTAGTTACCAGATCAGCAATGCCTTCCAAGCAATGAAACGGTAGCGGAGACGTGTGTGAACAGCCATGCTGGTGTTACCGATCGTGGATCATAGTGGGTAAAGCACTGGGTCGATGGGGTCGAGCGACTTCACTGAAAATGCACGTACACGCTCACCCCACCCACAGCCAGCTAATCTGGTTGTTGCGTTATGCCCGTTCGCTCACCCAACTAGGTTAAGAAACGTGACTGTTCAGCAAGCTCTTTGGTCTGGACTATGGATTTTGACCTAGGACAGAGGTCTGGGACAAATGGATGGATAGGACTAAGCCATTCGGTTTGGCGCACGCCACTGAGCCGTTACAAACGAAAGCGAGCATTTCTAGCGTTAGTCATCAAACCCAAGTTGGGTCAGGGCGCTGCTGAGGTGGTGCAGAAGTATGTGGCGTCAGCCGTTCCGAAACAGTTCTTATCAAAGTGTTTTTATAGCTTTTCAACGACCACTTTCAGAGTATTCTTCATTGGCGCATTAAACAAAACTTCAGTACTGAATTTGGGTAGACTGATATATGTTGAGTTGAGTGAAATGTATCTCCAGGGTTTAAAATTTTCGATGTGGCTTTTTATATCATACATAAGCTATGTAGTTTGTATGTGAGCTACCAGATGCACCTTCAGACTCCCAAATGGTAGCTCATCGTTTGGTTTAGTGTTCAGTTTACAATAGCTCGGAACATTAACAGTTCTTTTCAGCGTTGCTGTTAGACTGGTGGGTATACGTCAAATGATAGCATACTTTACGTACGACAGTCATTCCTTCTATGGTTTTTATGGATTGAAACGTATAGTTTAGTTTATGTGAAATTAAGCTGTTGCTGACTGATACTAAAATAAAGACATTGCGTTAGGGCATGTCAGTTTAAAACCATCGAGTCCAAAACCCTGAGTAGCAATACACTATCCCCTTTGTAGTTTTCGGAAAACAATTAAGTCTGGATAAAGGTAAGCCTGTGGATTGGACCCACTCGTAAACAAACACATTAAGCCGTCTCATTTACCTCATATTTATGTAGATAATAGAAACTGTCTACACAACAACAAATGTTTTGTCGTTTTTAGGATGTATTTTTACAAGTCTGACCGTATCCTTCATTAGCATATTGTCTACCTGCATCTGTTTTTCTACTACGACAATCTAGACGCTTTCATGAAGTTTAGTGCGTAACTTATTTCCACTCTTATGTAGGTCAGTTGAAGTTTTGTTAAGGGTTTTACCAGTCTTACTTGCAAAAGGGATTCATCTTTAGTTACCGAAGCTGTCTTAAGCTATTCCAAGTCTACTTATGCTGAGGGTATAACACCATTTACCGTCGAACACGTCCTCTAAATAAATTTCTAATTTAAGCTACTCAGTATAATACTTTGGTCAAGTGACAGACATCAAACAATTTATTACACAACTATATAGAAGAACAGATCTGAACGTAAATATGTGAATTAGTTAGGGATGTTATGTTTATGAACAGTATGAAGAATACTGTTTAATTTACGAAGCCTCTCAGATTATTTTCATGTCACCTGTTGTAGGTAGACACTAGTCCATAGATATGTAGAAGTAGAAGAATCAGACCGGGCGAAAACAGCCTTTGTGGTGCCCACAGGATTGTATGAATTTCAAACAATGCCCTTCGGGTTATCAAATGCTCCCGCTACATTCCAGCGTCTAATGCAGCGGGTGTTGAACGATCTCATCCCTCATCGGTGCCTCGTTTATTTGGATGATGTTATCGTCCATGGGAAGACAAACGAGGAGCACCTGAGAAATCTGTCCAGCGTCTTTGAAAGGTTAGCGCAAGTGGGCCTGACGCTCAACCCCGCTAAATGTCATTTAATGCAAAAAGAAGTAACTTACCTGGGGCATGTGATTTCTGGGGGCACCATTCGAACGGATCCGAAGAAAATCGAACAGATTATGACCTGGCCAACGCCGCAGAACTCTGAGGAGGTGCGTAGTTTCATGGGCCTCGCCTCGTATTATAGAAGATTTATATCGGGGTTCGCACGCATCGCTAGCCCGCTACATGCCCTACTAGAGAAAAATCGAAAGTTCGAATGGTCCGGAGAGTGTGAAGCAGCATTCAGGGCCCTCCGACATTCCCTATGCTCCGCGCCTATTTTGTCACTGCCAGACTCCTCGCCTGCAGCCGGCGAGTACATCTTGGACACTGATGCGAGTGATTATGCCATTGGGGCCGTATTATCACAAAGGGGTGCTGATAGACAAGAGAGAGTGATCGCTTACGGAAGTCGAACTCTTAGCAAGCGGGAACGAAATTATTGTACAACCAGGAAAGAGATGTTGGCCCTGGTTTTCTTTGTAAAACAATACCGACACTACCTGTTAGGCAGGCGGTTCACCGTTCGCACCGACCACCAATCCCTCCGTTGGCTTCAGAATTTCAAGGACTCGGAGGGTCAGATTGCGCGGTTGCAGGGAATTCTTCAGGAATATGATTTCGAGTGTGAGCACCGAGCTGGGAGAAGTCACGCCAATGCAGATGCGTTATCCAGGAGGCCTGGGCGTGCTCATGGAGATTGCCCATCTTGCAGTACGCAACACGTAACGCTAGTCACATTGCAAGGCGCGGACTATGGACAGTGGCAGATGGCTCAAGCGTCCGACCCTGAAACTGCTCTGATTTACGAGAGACGACGGAACGATGGAAATAGACCAACAAGTAAAGAAATGGAAGGGAAAAGCTATGAGAGCCGCTGTCTTTGGGCAATGTGGGATCACTTAGTGGTTAACGAGGGTGTTCTGTTCTTTGATTACGGTCCAAACTATTACAAAAGGATCGTTGTCCCAAGAGCAATGATAAATACGGTGTTAGAGGACCTTCATCGAGAACTAGGACATGCCGGGATAAACAAAATGGACGCTGCGGCCAGGCAACGCTTCTGGTGGCCACATTTGCGTCGTGATGTGGAAAATTTCTGCTGTCGGTGTGAACAATGTGGTAGTTTCAAAAATCCAAAGAGCAGACAGAAGGCCCCATTACAACCGATGTATGCTGGCTATCCAAACGAACTAGTTGGTGTAGATATCATAGGCCCCCTAACGGAGACGCCCAGAGGCAAACGGTATATCCTTGTGTTGGTTGACTATTTCACCAAATGGTGTGAAGCAATTCCCTTGCCTCACATTGATGCCAGAACGGTGGCCGATGCGATCGTCGAGCATTGGGTATGCCAGTGGGGAGCGCCGGGACAATTACACTCAGACCAGGGGTCCAATTTTGAGAGTGCGTTGTTACAGGAGATCTGCCGGATCCTGGGAATTGACAAAACCCGGACGACCCGAGGAGAAACAGCCGGCTTGCATGCTACATTTTGGCGACCCTGCCAGGATGAAAAAAGTAATGCCAGGTCAAAAGAGGTGTCAGTGTAAAAAGAAGAGTGCCGTGAAAAAAAGGATGTATCTGGATAAAAAAAGAGTATCAGGATCAGAAAAGTGTAGAGATAAAAATGAGTGTAAAAAAAGAATAGTTTCAAATAAGTGGGCCGAGGGCCCACGGGCACTCTATGTACCCTGGCAACATGAGCACGAGCCGGCTTGTAGAGGATTGGGAGCACTGGGAACAGTGCTCAACGTGGAGGGATGTTGTGTAATGTGTGACCGAAACCAGCAAGCGCGCACTAGTTGAATTTGGATTGGTGACGGAGCGTGCTGCTGTGTTGTCGGCGCCATTTTAGTTATTGTTTTTGTAAGTCGTGTGCATGGCTTACTGGGCCTTTGGCTCATGTTTGTTTCTTGTTGTTTCCTTTTGCAAAAATTGTTGGAACCCCTACTTCGGAAGAACGCTGTCCCCTGGTGTCTCCACATTGCCCCACAGTTGGTCCGAGAGTGTTACGGACAACCAGAGCGGTAAACAGCCGGCTTGCATGCTACATTTTGGCGCTATTCGTATCGCTATTCGTATCGAGACCATGATGACTTAGTTTCGCTTCATTACAACTAAACTGAAATTACTGTCATTAATTTAACCATGGGCCATTTTTAGATAACATGTTTATAGCTTTAAAACGGTTTTGCATGCAATATCTGTCTACCCAACAATGCATCATGGTACTGAGGTGCACGGCAAAGATGGGTTTGAAATAAACCGACAACAACGTCGGACACATTAATATCATTACTTTTAACCATATTGTATCTTTGCTAGCCTAATTCTTCCCAAAATGTTTGCATGTAGTTAATAACACTTCTGTTCTCAGATCTCAAGTTTTATATTTCATTAACACTTCGACCTGTTTCAAATAAAGCAGCTGGTTACTTTTAAGTGACTTTGCACATTCAGTCTGTCGGA
The DNA here is from genome assembly GCA_014338405.1 of Paragonimus skrjabini miyazakii. Classification (NCBI taxonomy): domain Eukaryota; kingdom Metazoa; phylum Platyhelminthes; class Trematoda; order Plagiorchiida; family Troglotrematidae; genus Paragonimus; species Paragonimus skrjabini miyazakii. The sequence goes on from JTDE01000012.1 coordinate 408,503, forward strand.
AAACTATGACGTGCCACTTGTAAATTTCTGTTATAGCACGACTCTTTCTGCCAATATCAAAGTCTTGGGAATGATAGCTGTGACACTGTAATCTTCATTGGGTACTTTTCAAGTTCAGTGTTTACACACATGCTGGAGAAATACTGAGTCGAGATAGAAGTGAAGTACATATCAGGATGCAAGGTATAACCTGACTTGGACAATCACGAATATATGATTTTTCTCTGTTTTGCTCTTGACCCATACGAGTTCTCAAACTGGACGAACTAGTTACAAAATTGGTACTTTTTTGAGGTCAGGTTATATTGCATTGATAACTGGAGCAGAACTGTCTTTTGTGGCCTATGGGAGAGAAGGTAGTATTAATCGTCTGTACGCTAGTAGAGTGGGGCTAAACAAGGCGAACATAATAATTTCTTGACCATTTTGATTTACTTGATTAGCTTGAGGCTTTATTAAGCAGCATGTGGAAAGAACACCTCCAGGTATTATCGTGAACCGTTATGATATCCTTAAATTCCGATTCTGTTTATCTTTCTGTTGCAAGAGGTTGCGTCTCCCTTTGCGAATATAATGTATTTGGGTAATCCGTAACAAACATCAGCTTTACTGATGAGTAGTAAGGGGTTTCGGACTGCGCATTATTCACAATCGATCGCAACTGTCGCATACCCATAGACTTTCCTTTCAGCCCATTTCGCAAAGAAGCACCAGACTCAGGTTTTGTTCTTGTTGATGTTCGTCAGTAGTGAATCACCTTACCACTGCGGATATTATAAATCCGGTAACGCTTTCTTGAGGTGACCATATTCAACAGTGTCATTCATCTCACCGTAGGTGTTACATAAAACATTGGTTCTGATAACCCACTGGAAGGCTTCGTGTGTCTCTGTAATCTCGACCCGTTTCGTAAAAGTTGACAGATACACTACTGTCTATGAGGTTGATCGCCTTGATGACCTGATGAAACCTTGTCATCAATAAATTCGAAGACTTTCGAAAATAAACCCGTCACTTACAGTGTTATCGTGGGTTGTACGTGAAACGGTCATCGTAACGTTGTGTTGGTAGTCCAACGGTAGCACCTAATAGGTTTAGGTAAGCTACTTGATGTGCATGCTGGAGGGGTGATAACCTGAGCACTTTGAAAATCGTGCGCTCTTCTGTGGAATGGAAACGACGTCTAATCGGTTACATATTTGCAAAGTTTATCATGTTCAAGTAAGTTTGTCGTCACCGTTTTGGACACAGTGGTGACTGAAACGAATAAAACAAATTTTTGATGAATTGTTATACCTACTTTCGTCCGTGCAAAATTTGGGGCAGGGAGTAAGAAGAATGATTTCCCTATTAATTAGGTGTTAACGAAACTTCTGTATAGCAGGAGGTTTCGTTATGAAAAGTATACTACTCACAAGTAGCATACTATTCACAAGCGACATTCAGGAACAAAAGGGCAAGCCCCAACGATGGAAAGACGACGGACCAGAAGAGACCATCGGAATAGTGTGTACGCGCTATGGGAGAAGTGCCACCAGGGTAAATGATAACGTACTACCACTACCCAGCAAATGAGTGTACGGGTTTGTGGTCCCATGTTTAACATGACCTGTACGGGAGTTCGCGCAATAAACGAATTTGCAGGCCAAGAGCTTTTGCGGTCACAACAAAACTAAGTGAAATAGCTGATCCTGCAACTTCTTCGCGGAATGAATGAACGATTTCCAGACTATGCTCGAATAGGTCAAGCTGTTCGATCACTCTCTAACAGTCGGGCTAGTCTCCAAACTAAATATGTCAAGCAGTCAACCGCATTCATCACCAGCTTAAAATGAACTGTACTTTGTTACAGTTTTGTTGCACTTTCCACAAATGAAGTGAGACGTGGCTGCGATCACAGTAGTTACCAATTACTTTTCAGCCTTGTATCCATCTATGAATTATTGATCGGTTCCTAACATTAGCCTGTTGAACTGAAATTCTTCTTCATTCCGGTCAAGAGCACCGTAATGCTCGATACAAGTAGCCGGTTAGGTTTACCTACGCGCTGTACTTTCAAGCAGATAATGGAACCACTCATAACTTTCAGTCGCCAAATCACTTAGTTTCCAAACTTCTTTAATGACAAAGTACCAGGAAACTCATCTACGGTGATTAAGCTGATCAAATTTCTACACAGTTCCCGCTAGTACACATAGCATTGATCACGATCTATAGGCTCCAACGAATAGGAAATTTGCGTCCAAAATTACTCCCGAAAGAGTTATTTCCTCCGGATCCAGTACCGTATTTTCTCAAACACACACACTCCCATCAGTGTTGATCCTCCTAAAACCGGATGGTATTGTTGAACTGATGTGGTCGGATGTTAAGTCAAGAACTTAGTCACTATCTGACATCGTGAGTTTACATCATTGATATAGAAGACGTATCCTGTGTTCGACGTGAGCTCATGTTTAATTGGTTAACCGGCCGCATGTTTTTAATTCAATTGTCCATGGCGTTGTTGTTTACATGTCATACTATTGAAGGACAATCTCAACAGTCATTACATCATCAAATGGAAATGTACCGCTCCGGTGGATCCAGCCAGTCATCCACGAATAGTCAGCACGTGGTACACACTATCTTAGAGACACAAGTTGAAAAACTTGCTTAGAATTCAAAGACAGACCCTTAACATATGGATCACAGACATGCTATCTTCAGGGAGAACAGCTGAAGCTGTTGCATACAAGGTAGACAGCCGGTGATGTAAAGCGTGCGTGATTGTAAAATAGTTTGAATGTGGATCAGGTTTGTGAAATGAAAATACAGTTGATTTCAATCGGGGCTGCAAACAAAAATTAGCGTCTTTAAGTGACCAAGAATAGAGCTGGTAAAATTACGCTTTACAACACAGAAGTTGAACGTCGAATAGCTGAGCATTTCTTCAGGTAATTTTCGTGTTGCCAGATCACCAGGCGCACCATCTTGATCAGCCGGGAGGAAAATTTCGTGTATATGAAGGGATTTCTCTGTGAAATTCACACAAAGTTCATCGAGGATACAGTTCGTTTGCTCGAGATGTGCCCCACATTTTTCACTCCAATTTCTTCTGCCCTTGGAAAGTCAACCAGTTGTGTTTAACATACCCATTATCGTGGTTGATGGGTAATCTATTAACAGAGAGGTAACACACTTGGACTAGAAATATGTTTCAAGAAAAACCATTTATACAAAACACTCCACTTTAAAGTGTTACTAATTCCTGATATTCTAGTACACTAGGACGATAGATCTAACGACTTTGACCCAGACTCAACATGAACAAAAATATAAAAACCAGAAGAAATCGGAAGGGAGAATGTTCATGTGCGAACTAAACATACGTTATTATCATTTGCTTGTTTGTTACGCGTTCGTCGTATGGTGTACTTTGTTGTTCCAAATAGTAACAATTACGAGTTCTTTCAGCAGCAGGATTGAGGATTCTAAGCATCTGACCTTGTTTGCCACCAAGAAGCCAATTACCCTAAGAAAGTATTCTATATTTTTTCAACTGCGATTCAACTACGGCGGAACTCTGAACTTAATCAATCACGACCAGATCGGGTAAAGCGTGAAGTTACTCAACGTTTTTGAAACTATTAGCTATTACGAGTTCTTTCAGCAGCAGGATTGAGGATTCTAAGCATCTGACCTTGTTTGCTACCAACCTAAGAAAGTATTCTATATTTTTTCAACTGCGATTCAACTACGGGGGAACTCTGAACTTAATCAATCACGACCAGATCGGGTAAAGCGTGAAGTTACTCAACGTTTTTGAAACTATTAGCTCAACGTGACGTAATGTATTAAAATATCCGTACACTAGTTCAAAACTTAAGCGACCACTTATAAATTAATGACCACACTACTTACTGGTGGTCGTTGTTAAATCGGGTGGGGCATCGCCTCAAGAGTGAGCATCGTGAATTAGTACAAGCTGTTGCTTCATATCTTCTTGACTGTAGCAAACCAAGACGGGCAACCCGAGACGGAGTTCGTACACCGATAGTTTGTACTGTAATGTCCAAATAAATTGTACAGCTGACAGCCGACACATAAGCAAAGTGTGAACTGGGAATACTATGAATAACATATTGAGCCAATGGCATGCTTCAGGCTGCACTATTGATTTCTTCAGAATCAAATGATTCTGGAGATCTAAATACAGGTGTTACTGTCACATATCTAGCCGACACCAATTAGCACACAGATATCAACAAAACTTTGCACCTTAGGTTAGGACAACCTGTTTGAGCATTTTGGACACTGTTGAAACAACCACATTCAGGTACTGTAATCACAAACTGAGCGTCCACTCCTCGAAATAGCAGACTGATGGAAGAGCATAAAGAATGTGCCATTGTAAATTATTCTAAAGGGGTTTTAGTCAAATATTGTTCTAATAATAGATAATGTGGTAGATTTGTTATTTAGAAAATAATTATTGCGGAAAATCAGGGCTTCAACTAAACTCGAGCCAGCGGTTGTCCACTTTCGTTTTCAACATTATTTCGATTATATCGTAGTAGGAAATTTCAATTTCATTGTTATGTACCTGATGTAGTATTTATTCGAAATAAACTTGGGAAAGGCTAGTATTGCAACACAAGAAGGTTGGTGCACGGACATCTCGTTCGATGATTTCGCGTATCTGCGACTTGACGAAAACTCAAACACGTCGTTTTGCTCAAACCAGTTTTGTCATTGTTTAACTCATTCTGTCATGCACTTTTTCAATGGCTGGCAGAAACTGTTGGACCAGTAGGATCCAAGCACAGCTATCATGGCCTGAAAGACACATTCCAATTTATGATATAAACTCAGATATAACTTTGGAACATAACTTCATCGGTGTTTTTGTTATACAACCTTTGTTCACCAATTGTTTAATTAATGAAGTGATGTGGTAGACACTATTTATAACTACGTACATTTTGTGCACGTTCTGATCTCCAATTAAGGTTTTTTTCGGACGAGATATGTTAACTATTTCATCAGTGCACGTCTAACGTACAGTTTTGTTAAATATAACTTTTTATAGACAAGTTGATACAGTTGCAATAGGAAGCCAATTAGAACCTGTACCAGCAAACATCTATATGAGCTATTTGGAGCAGAAGGCGAAAGTAACAATTTAACGGACAGAAGTTTATCAAAAATACATAAACAACATTCTCAACATTTTTAATTCGCAGGCTCGAATGAAGCAACTGAATGACCAGCTGGACTTCATGCACAAGATTCACGATGAAAACCGAAGTTAACAGTAAAATTATATTCCTTGATATTATGCTGCATAGAATTATGAGATGCTTTCTGTATAAAAGCATATGCCAAATGAAAACGTGATCCAGCCAATATATACATCCTGAACATTTCGTCTCAACTTCCTAGAAATGTAACATTCGTACTCTATTTTACAGGGCTCGTAAGATGGTCACAGCTGACAAGCTCGAACATGAGGAGCGACTTCTTCATGGTGTATCGGTTGACAACAGTTACGCACCTGACTTCCTCGGGAAACAAGAAATCAGCTAGTCCATAACCTACTATGATGACTTTTCTACTGAAAAAAGTCTGTCTTCAATGCCATTTCAATTTCAACCAAAGGCGCAGCTAGGCGAACTTGCGACACCGGGAAGGTCGCGCCCACTGAGGAAACTACGCAACTGCCAATCTCAGCGAGAAAAGATCCGGTTGCCTTGATTATCCTATCAAGTATACTGTATGGTTTCACCTCTGTTTGTGGATATAAGCACGCAGGTTGTATGTCGTGGCGACTGGAAATGCGCGTCAATGAACACATTTCCAAACGGATGTGTACCTCAAGAACTGGAATCGTTTGGGGGTGAAATCACGAAGCACTTGCAAAAGATGGGTCAAAGTTTGTGGTACTAATACATTTCATATCGTATGTCACCCGACGGCATGTTTACATTTTGTTGAAGCTGTTTCTATCCGTGGAGAAAACTAGGTGCTGTGAGTCCAGGACCAAGTAGTTACGAATATATTTTTCTGTAATGGTTCCAGAAATACAGTAATGAAGTAGTTAACTTCGCTCAACCCCAGAGCTAGCTTCGACGCAATAGTAATAACAACCGAACTAAGTAAAGCACGCACTGTATTTATCGAGCGCAATTGTACAGCTTATAGTCACCAATGTAATAAAACAACAGTAATGAGAAGTAGGTTTCGTGACAATCACCACACTTTCCCATGGTAATTTTATCCCATTCCCGAAACCCGGTACGGTTCTTTAACGTTATTTTTCTGTCATGTTTACCTCTGACAGTCTTGGATTCTTATTAAGTTTATAAGAACCCATTAGGATTCTCCGCATTTTTGTTTTAAGTGCTTATGACCATTCAATCTCCTAACATAACTATGCTTATCTGCTTCATGTTGTGTCAATTGAAAGCCTGTTCCTGGGTCTCATTCATTCTGGAGTTTCTTGTCACACCTGTATTCTTCGCCATCGTTGCTATGTCTGTTCACTATGTATTGGTTGCATCAATTTCCCTGTGGTGATGGATGAGATGCAATCAAGGTATCTATGTACGAGACGTTTTACGATATACCATTGGCTTTTTTCGAATATTGTATACATTATAGATGTGTATCTTATGTTTTAGTTTATTTTCACGCATCATACCTATTTTTCACTTTATAGTCTCTTGTTCTGTATTATGCGCTTGATAATATGTAAGGAAACTTTCCAGACCATAAATCGTGCGCATTGAAGTTTTCGACTGCTTTACTAAGACATATTTTACTATTATAAATCATAAATAGGGGTGATTATTAGAGTTGGCTTCAGCCCGTCTCATTCAACATGTAACTGGTCCATAAAGTTTCACTGGTCTCCCGAAGAGAGAGAGTCCGCTCGACATGTTGGTAGAGAATCAACTCCGGTGGGCATGCACACTATCAGTATTTTCCCAGAATTTCGTTCCAGGAATTGTCTGATTTTGTAATCAATGTCGAGTGTTTCATTGTCTTCCTGCCGGCTTCACCAAGTTAGTCAATCGTGTGCTATAACGAGATACATTGCTTAAAAGTAAGCAGTTTAGAAGGCATCTGAATATGTCTCATGTAAATGAGTTAGAAACAGTTAACTAGATGAAATCCCACTTGGATAGTCTTAATTCACAATGACTCCATATTTGTAAAGCGTGGCCCTAGAACACTGGAAAAAGAAACGAGAAACGTTATTGCTGAAAACCATGAAAAACTGCAGAAATTCATCTTTTATGCTGCTTAATAACTGTTTGTAAATTCAGGATTTTGAATAGCAATAACAATAGCATAGACAAGCACCGAGGCGAGAAAAACATTGTTGTCGACCCAGAAATTCCTGAAGGAGGAGAATATTATTGCTTCTGGAGTGCTCAGAATAAAGGGGAAGACCCACTAGTTATCTGTGTAACAAACCAGAGTTCCAGCAGAAGGCAGAAGTCTCATAAAAAATATGAGATACAGAGGGAAACCGTCAACCGAAACGGATGACGTTGAATTTGTTTCTCTGTACGAGTGTTATCTGACGTAGAACCTGGTTTCTAGCTTTTATGCAGACATTTTCCATTAACTGAATTTACTTTCTTGCAAGCAGTGTTCGTTTCTAGTGATTAGTGCAACGTGACGCTGAAAGCCATGGTTGGAAGACGCTAGCGTTATTCTGAAGATGGTCACAATATTACATGCCCAGCTAATCAAGTTGAATGTGAGTTAGTTATGGCCATTATATTGACCAACGCTCCACTCTGCAATGAATACCGCGGTGGTAAAAACACTTTGGACAATCCCTGTGGGTTTATTGGTTTGTAATAACTGAGTAAGTACCGAATGTGAGAGAACAGCCCCACCGTCATCATCTATGTATCTAACCATCTTCGCACACAAGAATGTAAGTCCCAGTTTCCCGCATAATGAGAATCTTCAACGCTGCTCTACGCCTCTAGTCCATCTTTCTTTAACCACTCACATGACTGTCCTGCTTGTGAACCTAACATATGAGTGGGACTACTTGACTAAAGCGTTGTATTAACAGAGAGCAACAGCAGATAACACAATCTGACCTCCGCATTCCAAGTTGTCCGATGATGAATGGAACCACGGTTGTAAAATTTGTAATTGAATAGTGTAAACGAGTGTTCATCAAGGGGATCATATTGATACTGTCCTTATGACCTTATAGCATTTCAGTCCATCTAAAGAAGTGTATTCATTCGGACGTCCTTCGAATGCAGTCTGTTGAAATGAATGCACAATAATCGTACAATGTTAAATGAACATGCTTCGGGGTAGAAAATTCTGATTCATACAAGCAATTAAGATAACGAATAGAGAACATTCAGCGAGCTAGTCAGCGTAACACCAGTTTTTGTTCGGTGTCTCGTGGCTGGTCTATGCACGTCAAGCCCAATTGTGTGCTCCGTACTCGTGTCGAGACTCAAACTGCTTTTTGTTTGATCGCGCCTTCGTCGACCAACGCCTCATGCGTTCATGCACATAAGAATGACGCTACCGCATACAAATGTGATAATATAGCTTGTACTTATACTGGGTCAGGTGTTCTCTCTCTACCGTTGTTATAGCATGTAAGGTTTACTGTTGATTGCACCCGGGTAGGAATACAACAGTGGCATCATAAAGTACTGTCAGATTTTTAAATTTCAGGAGGTAACCATAAAATTAAAGTTCGAACGAAAGCACTATTGGCTAATCTAACTACCCGAAAAATTCTGTTTTATTTGAACCAGACGGAAAATGAAGTGAAACACAAAAAGGCTGATCCACTTCAGCAACAAGCGTTCAATTAGTACACTGTTTTGCAAATCTACTTCTATTTGTATTCCACCTGTGTGACTGCTAGCTTGCGTTACACCTGATTCAGAAAGGTTACTTGCACAAACCACAAAACGAGATCTTTGATATTTCCTGCAAAATTCAGGGCACCTTGCATTATGATAGCAACAGCCTATAGGTAAGAAAATTTTCTTTATCCCCTTCAATGAATCTACAGTTATAAGAGAAATATGATGTGATAGGGTTTGAAAACCAACCACTCGATAGCTGTTCTGCCCTCCATGGAGTTTACTACCGAGTCCTGCAAAATCATGTAGCATAAAGCCTGATGGTAAAAAGCACAATCACCGCATCTTTCAGGTGCATTGTCGACACTTAGCCTATGGGGTAGAAACAGTAGATAGTGACTGTTTCATATAGTTGTTGTCAAGCTCTACGGATCATCTTAGAGCAGTTCGTTCATTAATCCATTCGTATACAACTGGAACTTTATATCTTCCGCGACATTACTTGTAATAAAATTGATATCGATCATCCTCAGCGGACATCATAATAGATAACTTCATGTCATTTGACTTCTCCCTCATGACAAAACTTTTGTTTAACGGTCACAGTTTCGATTTAGTATTTGGAAACAAAAATAAGTTGAGATTGTCGTGATGAAGTTCAGAGTGATCACTATAGCTATCTAAAGAGGAGTTTTCATTTGTTTTTAGATATTCGATGATTTTTTAGTCTTTTTGGTCTTCATAACAAAGCAGGTCATCATACCCGTGCTCCCTTGTTTACTTCATATCTTATCACAAGACTTATCGTAAAATTTCTTGATTTCTTTTAATAACGGATATACACTTCTCATCTGCTGCACAACAACATAATTTAATTGTTAGAAGTTTCGTCGACTTTTCTACACCAGAATATACGATATCTCCCTGAAGAAAGCTTTCATTTGATACCTAGTGACAATGTATCACTGACTCATCGTAGGTGAAATCACCATTGAGTCCATAGCTCTTGTATTACAGCCTGTAATCAGTCTGTTTGCTGATTGTAAGGATTCGCCACGTAGATTTACACAACGAGTGCTGTTCCACCACTGAAAATTACTGTGAATATAATGTATTCAATTTCAGCTGCTATTAGGTTTACATCTGTTCGGAAAAGTTACCCCTTATTGATAAACTTAAACAGGTTTGTGAAAAACTCAAATAGTAACATTCTTTCGGCCCGGGATACTAACAAACTCACAGACGGGTCACTTACTGCACAGTGCTGCTTCCTATTTACCAGGAGTGATTAATTTTCTTTATTTTGTAGAAATTCCCCCAAATTGCAATCAAAACAACAAGACTACAAGGGTTATCATTTTCACTCATTTGAATCACATTTATGTTCACGCTGAGAAAGAAACCCCTCATTCCGTAGAGCTTTGATGTACGCCTCAGATACGTCGTTGCAAATGTGAACGGTACACCGACAGTTGCAAGAGGACATCATTGAAGGTCTTCGCTCACACATTCCAGTGATAAGTTCATGGTCGTAATATAAACACCACCCACTTGAACAAACAGATTTTCTAACATTAGGTTGTGCTTAACTCAGCTAAATGGATCTGCTGTCTAACCTGCCAAACTACTTATTAATCACTTAAGCAGTACATACTATATCTTCCTACGTCAAGTGAAGAACAGAGTTGAAGTTGACAGAGTAATGGGTACAGTTTGTCTAAAAACGAATTGGTGTCTTAGTGGTCCGTCTCACATCGGGTGCGTAAACCAGCTATGTATTTTCTCAAAAACCTCAGTAAAGTATTTGTTTGAAGGACTGGTTCTATTTGAAACCCAAAATTCGTTCTTGTTTGGCTCTAAAACGTCCGGTTCTTCAGTGAATTTACCGAAATCAAAACACTTCAAACTTTGTGAAATTGTTGCTTAGACAGGCGTTCGTTCTTCGGGGAATTCTGCAACATTCATAGTGGTCACTTCCATATCTGGTTTGGAGAAACTTCTGATTCTGTTAAATCCAGTGAGTTGATTTTCCACCGTTAGATTATCATCAGACCGTTTATTTTTGTTCTTTTTATTAGCTACATTTCGACTGGTTCGCTTGTCTACCCTTGTTTTGTGTCGGTAAGGAAACGGAATTCGGGTGGTGAACAAAACAGTTCATTTACACAAAAAGTTAAGCGAACTGTGAGATCAGGCAATGGAGAGCTGAATCACGATGGTTTTGTCGTCCTCCCGTTAAACTTTGTTCTTCCTTTTTTTTACAAGCAGGAAAGTGATTTAAAACAACGTGATGAGCATTTTTGAAAATTCGCTGCAAATTAAAGTTGGAGTAAGTTGAACATTTCTACGGATGAGTGCTCACTGATAGAAAGCTTATTCACTGTCACAGTATTTAATAGTTCCATATATATCGATGATTATTAACAGCACTATAAGAATTCGAGTAGAACAGACATACGACTGATAGGACACAATTAATACTGGGGCAGATTTCGTTGCATCACTACTTGTGTTAACTATGGACAAGTTAAAATGTACGAAATTCCAAACCACAAAACAATTGTAAAAGCTTAATGTTCAAAACCGGTAAAGTTGCCAGCAAGGCAGCATCACCACCACAAACAGTTCATTTTGTACCTACAAAATGGGTTGACGATGTTTGATCGTAATGTCCTCGGTACTTCGTGGCCATCATTTGTTTCCAGTTGAGAACAGAACACGATATGATCTTGATGAGTGAATCACATGTTGCGTCATCGACTGTTCGGCAAAACTGGTTCTAAGCTGACGGTCATTTCTGACAATGTAAGGTGCTTCGCATCCACATTTGTATTCATAAATTACCCTTGACTTCGCGAACTGGGACGTCGGTTGCTTAACCGGGAGCTTGGGGATTCGGACCGTTGTGTGTACGGTCCGGTAAGCTTGGCGGTAAAGAACGTGTGCACTACAACTCACCTTAAGTGTTGGTCACCTATTCGAAACACAATATCCTTTGAATGATAGTGGTAAAACTACTGTATTTTTGGGAACTGTGAGTCGAGAAATATTTTGTACATTGTTCTTGTTGAATTATCTTATAAATCCCCTTGGATAATCGTTTTCAAATAAGGTTTATTCCATTTGACGGAGTTCATCATACAGGTTGTCACTAGTACAAAGACGTCTTGCCCGGTCAAATAGTTTGCGTACGAATCCTCTCTTATATGCTACTGGAGCAAAGCTGTCAAAGTGTAGGTATTGACCGATCCACGTATTTTTCGATATGTAGAACGCTAAACGGATTCATCCATTCGCTTAAATAAGTTGATATTCAGAAACAGCAATCGGCCATTAGTCTCACTTTATAGAGTGTAAAGAATGTTTACACGTAAACAGTTCATTTGGTCTAGTAAATCTGCTGCCTGCATCTGATCATTTGTGACAAAAAATGTCAGCAATATATCTTCTATAGAGGACCAAACTGGCCAGTTTGCTTGCCATATTCTTTTCTAGTTTGGCCACAAACGTATCGGATAAAACTGGGCCAAGTTGACTGCCCATCGCAACTTCATCGATCTGACGATAAGTCTTGACTTGAAGGTTAAAGTTTACGTTACATGTACGCAGCGTTCTAGTTCATATCTTTTGATTAAAATACCTATTTGTTTTGAAGTTATACAGGATAATGAAAAACCGATGGTTTCTTTTAACGGCACACTTCTGAACAAAGATTCGTTATCCAGTGAAGTCATGTTCGTTAGACATGTCGAGATTTTCTAACTGCATGACAAGATGAAAACTGCCTTTCAGGCAGTATTTTGTCGTAGAATTTCGTACCGCTTTCAGTAATTTCGCCAACCACTTGGTCAGTTTATACTGTGGACAGTTGGATATAGTCAATGTTGGTTTTAACGAAATTCCGGATTTATGCACTTTAGGAAGTCCGTACATCTGAGGAATTTGACTTCCATATGGTGTGAGGTTTTTGAAAGTGGTAGCGTCTATAAAATTACCTTCAAGTAACAACTGTAATTCTTTGTTAACCCGCCTTTCTAAGTCTACTGGGTTATCAGTTTTTCCGTCCATCAATATCAAAATCGTTTGCACCCAGTATATGGTTACATTGGGTGAAAGAAAGCAGATAATTTGTTGACAAGTTGAAAATTGAAATCTTGCATTGCAAGCAAAAATGAAAAACGTCAGATGAAATATGATGACATTATCGCGTTTTATAAAAACGAGTCCAATAAACAGAACGTGTATTTGATTACGTTGTGGCTCGTTTTCACCCCGTTATTGTGAATGGACACAGTCCACCTAGGAGTACTAGTTTGTATTGTCTACGGCCGCAATGATTCGGAGTTGTGTTTTACACTGCTTCTTGTTACTCACCTTCAGATCAACTCAACACGGTCAGTTTTGTCATACACAGGCCGCACAATGAGAGTATTGCAAACTCGGATCTCGGGACACCTTCCCAAATGAACTTTGAGTGTCAAAAGTGGAACTTCAAAGAGTGTAGTTATAGGAATCTGGCCATAGAGCAGACTATGTCAAAGCATTTCGTGTTATCTGTCATACAATGTGCAAACGCACTTAAGTTTTTTTATATGGAACCACCGTTGTGCGTTCAGAAACAGGTGTTAATGAAATTATTGCAACTTTGGTAATATGTTATATCAATTTAATGTTCTTTCTCTCCTTATTCTTTTTATATTCATTCTTAAAGTCAACCTTACTTTTACATTCGTACCTATTATCATTATTTTCGATCACATGATCAAATGATGATTGAGCAATAGAAATTTTATTCATATGCTCTCACATTTCCAAATGTTTGTACATCATTTTGCTTATATAATTGAAAAGAATGAACGAAATGGTGCTACAGCATCCATCTTGCATTATAAAACGTTGGGACTTATCAAATTCCACAGACTACTGTGGAAATGATTCTGATAGTTACAGTTCGTCGATTAAATTATTGGAAATTTGCGGGGAACGACGAACAGATGGATTGATGTGAGGGTGGTCCTTGACTTGTAATTCGTCTGTTGTGTGAAGATGTGCACGTCTTCGTGTTAAAGATCCTCACCGTAAGACCATGCATTCTGTAGCTTGTATGGTGGTGTTAAGGCAGGATGCGTTGTTTGGTGTGCTGTGTAGTAGTGAACAGACATTCTTGTTGTTGCATCGTGTGGAATCGTGTGGCAAACTTGAGCTGACCAAGTCGGGCGATCATGGCTAGCCGCTATGTCGGACGTTCCTTTTCAGGCGTTATATCTGCCCCAGATCCAATAAACACGGCTGCTTTTATAGTTCACATCAGCCCTTGGAATGTGGGGCAAAATGTTATCCACTTCGGGACAAGTTGCATATTGGGTATGACATGTTAAGGGGTTAGTTGACCTGAGTGTGTACATGACGAATTCGACAAGCTCAGTAGGGAGCAATTATGGACAGGTACATTGGAGGTGTGATAATAGGTTTACTATGATCGTTCGGTTGACCTAACGTCAGTCTGCCACAAGATCACTCGAATCCCTACACAGTTATATCTACTCTTTTGTTCATGTCAACCAACGACCATCCGCTGTCTTT
>JTDE01000012.1:423033-460330 GCA_014338405.1 Paragonimus skrjabini miyazakii
GAGTAATTGTGGCCTTCTATCCATTCCCTTTTTCAGCTTTGTGAGCGAATTTTGTGAGGGAAGTCTTCTGGTTTTCGGTCTAACTTTAAATGTTTACTTCTGTTCTTCTCCCCCACAATGAACAACTTCTTGCACTATATCTTCACTATTTTCCCCCTCGGTCTAGATCTTACTACTTGATTCTCTTTTGGTTTATTTTCCGAGAGGTTTGGGCTCCACTTTCGTAGTAGCCTACTAATTGGCTAACCAGCATTGGCCGGCTGAAAAAATGCCACATTAATATGCCTCCTTGTCTTGTTCTCTTCATTATACACGGGATACTTGGTGTGTATCAGTGGAACTACAATTGTTGCTGCGCAAGCCGCATGTAGTAAGTGTTATACGCAGGCGTCTTTTGGCTTCGGTTAGTATGACAGGCCAATCCGAAACAGATGCCGCCAACCGTGTGGGTGGTTCACGGTACTCACAGTAGAGTAACAATATGAGTCATTAAAGTGGTGGAGACCAGTCTGTCCAAATACTCGATAAAGGGCGCAAGGTGAGTGAGTGGTTCATCGATTTGTGCCCCCTGATGACCTCCGAAGAAAATATTTGTACTTACTTATAAGTGTGCACTATTACAGAGGATTCCGCGCTAACTGCGGATCTATAATCTGGTGAACTTGATGTCATTCGGGTGATATTATGAAGAATTAAGGTTTCGTCTGGTCTAATTTAAATGTTGTGCATGCATTTTTGACACTATAAGCTAAAGAGCGAGATTAGTAGTGAATTTTTGTGAATTTTCCGCAACTCAAACAAACTGGCTTCACTTAACATATGACTTCACATGGACTCTGATTGTCCTTGAAGGTCTGAATATAAGGACAATAAGAAGACAGTGGTTATTCAAAAACAACCCGATAGCATTATGTGATGTATGTTAACACGACACTTGATACATAGCTGCATAATCTACTAAAGTTTTCTAATTTCATACAAAATGCGGTCACCTTTGTTGCCGCTGAAGAAACTAGAGTAAAAACCGATGCGGTTGGACGTGTGCATCGGTTCTGTATAAGGCAAATTGGTTTGGTATTTTGGCAAGGGTACATTCCAGTTTTGGTGAGCTGGGTCTGAAAACATCAGTGCCCGAAGGTTTCTATGTTGTCAGGAATGTTTTTAAGTAGGCAGATAATTAGCACTCACATTCATGAAGTAATAACTCTAAGATTTTGATAATACTTTACTAACAACGTGTACTGACGGGACCAAGGTTATGATCTAGTGAAACTATTCCAGGCTGACTATAAAACCGTGTTCAATCTATACGAAAACCAAAATCGCCTACTACTTATTAGTAATGAAAATATCGTTCGACAAGTTAATGACTTCCGTGATTCCAACTTGCAGAGAGGTCCTAGTCGAGGGGTCATCGATTGGAGTTAACAGGATAGTAACTGTGTCTCCATTTCGAGACGATCGGGCAACCTGATCATTACTCACAAGCGAAAGTGGTTGAGCATTCACACATGATAATTCGGTCCTGCCAAATGTGACGTCAATGGCGCAATGGTCAACACGGTTGCCTCATGAAAGCGTGGCCGGAGTTCTAGTCCCGGCAGTGGCGAGGATATGCACCACTGATGAGCTCTAATGAGAGCGAAACTCGAGTCTAGTGCTTCTTTTTGAAAGGGGCCGAGTGGAAAGTCTATGGTTAAGCGACAACTGCGAACAATTGCGGGTGATATTCAATCTATAGTAAGAAGGTGTCACGTGCAGTAGGATCAGCTTTTAAGTCCGCCTCGCTGACAGAGTTGGCTGAGCACGTCAAGCAAAAACAGCCGGACTGCGATCAAGTCTATCGAATTAACTATAATCTACGTACGAACAGGTTCCACGGACCTGATTTGGTATTCAGTGATTTCCAGTAATTTTATTCAAAAACACGAATTACCTTATTGGAGAAAACCAGAGGGGAAGATAAACGCCGAAATGAAGTCAACCAATGCTTTTGCTAAACAAGCTTATTTTTTAGTTTGCTTCATTAGTAGCCGTGACGGATTAGAGTAGAATTTATTGGTTTGTGCCTAGAAGATGCAACCAGTGTACCCACAGATATTCCGATTGGCTACAGTGCGGACTCCTGAACCCGATTGATTCTGCATATACACATAATGAGAAACCGATCTAGAATGATGACAAATAAGTAAGAAAACCTGGAAACCGAAAAGATGCATTAAAACCTACAACATCTAATTGCTACAATTATTGTTTTGATTGTTATCACAAATATAGCAGTAGTGTGCGTACTGCTGTCAGTCTGACCATTCTTGACCTTCCATTTTCCTATCGCTTATGTGGGGAGCTGCAGAACTGATTGGTAAAGTGTTTCTAAAAATGAGACTGGTTGTTGGTAATTGATGAGACTACTCAGTATTCCAAGGTGTGGGTGCTTTTGGTTTTGGATTGTTCACCTAGTTGATCTTTTAGGCTGAGGTCATTCAGTCTGTACACAAGGTAACAGGAACACTTTTTCGGTCAGCTTAAATCAACAAGATATAATAGACTCGAATTCTACGTTTACTATGACTCGTCCTCATTTCTTACACACCATCAATTATAAAGTAAAACCAACATAATTATTAGGGTTACTTTTAACTACTACGTTCCTTGAATTTGGTTCATTAAAGCTGAGGTTTTTGTTCGGACACTCATAGCAAATGGTTCGCAAAAAGTGGTGAGCATGCCTGCGGTTAGTGTGTTTAGACCGAGTTTGTCATGCAATACGAGACAGAACGAATTTTTCCGTGAAAACAATGTTAGAAATAGTTATTTTATAAATCCTGATGGAAGTTATATATCCGTAACAACGAATTTTTCGATTTTTCATTATTCGTGATGTCATACGTCTCAATATTCTACAACCGTACGCTTCTAGGCTCCATTTACCTTCTTCTAGACTATCTCCATTATTTATCTACTTGTCAAAAGCGGCAAGTGAAGGTGATTTTTTCATTACACAAATTTTCAGGCAAATAAACAGAACTTCAGCCAGAATGAAAAGTACTACTGCAGATTTATAACACTATTTAGAATGTGATGTAGTTTCAAAATGTTATCGGAGTGTATCACCCTTCTTAAGGAATTTTTGACGCAGATTGTATTCTTGATCTCATTCAGGTCTTTAATTTATCCTTTCGTTACAGCATTCCATAAGCTCTAATCTATCGTTGTTGATTGCCCTTTTGCATAGTTAGTTTACTCAATTCATCGCACAAGCTCGGTTAACTGATCCTCACAATCATCAGTTGTATTAAATCTTCGAACATTGGGAACATTTACCGAAATGGTAGTTCTGCGGATACTGTTTCGCCTTCTCGATCGTGTTTGTACACTAGGTCTGTTAGTGACATATTACTCGCTGTTCCCAGCATCGAATTGAAACGGAAGTTAAACCGATCGTCGATCTCTACATTCTTACAGTTCTCACTTTGAACGTTGACCATGCCTTTCCGTTAAGGGCGGAAACTGTTCACGTCATTATGCGATTACTTTCAATACAAGCTTGGTTTAATTAAACATTAACATCAACTGTTTTTGACATCCAAAGGAACGTATTCTCAGGAAGCAATAGTACATTACTCCACTGATCTACATTGGTGGTGTGATTCTTGCCTCAGTCTTAGCCTCGGTAGAAGTTGCTGGCAAATACTCTCGCCTGAGGGGAATCAGGGCTATTCACGTATAAGTGTTGCGGACACAGATAATGACAATTCATTCGTGCTCAATAGGAAGTCAATGTCGCAGTGGTTAACGTGGTTGTATGATGAAAGCGTGGCCGGAGTTATAATCCTGGCCATATTAAGGATGTGCACTACTGACGACCTCTAATGAGGGAGAAACTCAAGTCTACAGAATCTTTTTAACAGAGGTTAGCTGAAAAATCAGTTTGAGTGCGAAGACTGTGATCAAATATGAGTGAATCTTATCTTGAGATTAAGCAAATCTCCCCCCTCTCGTCGGTATGTTGTAAACACAATCAAGAAACATACGGTCTTCTAAGTGCATTAAGATGAGTCGTGCACGTAACGTGACGCTAGTTAGGAAACTGGCAAGCTTGTATTACGTCATACTGGACTACGACATTTTATGTGCTTTGCTCATTTGACATTTGCTTCAAACATTGTGAGTGATGTACAACACTGAACTCTACTCATTTGATAAAAACAGGTAGAAAATATATGTCGCGAGCTTTTAACGTTTCGTTATTTTTAGATCAATCGCTAGAGTAAAATCTTTTATACGGAATGCATATAGCAACAAAAGTTTAACAAATCAGCCGCACAGTTTTGTCCTTTCACAAGCTAATGTTGTAATCAGTTCCATGGCAAGCAGACTCATTTTGTCAGTAACCTCCGTGCACACAAACCGACTGATCTTCTCTGCTTAAGACTGCTTCATTAATCGCTAGCAGTTGCCACTCACGATCACTGTAGCTGCAAATGGACTGGTCTGTTACGTGAAAGACAGGTTCATCGGTCGAGTGTGTATCACTGTTATAGAGAACCAACCTTGTAATGCTAAACAGAACGCACAGTTGGATAGCCGGATAGGTGCGTTGCAAAGCAGATATCGGTTTGTGACCCACGTTTTTGGTCGGACGGTCATACTCGAATTGGATCTATAGGAACCAATGATCTTTCTGTGTACCGCAGCTTGTCACTTTTGGTTCTTTCTTCTTACGGTGGATGTCCAAGAACTTCTAAAGATGACCATTATCCACCAGCGCTTTTCTAATAAGCCCTTCTTCCTCCAGTCAACCTGCATTGCATATCTTTCTGGTTTTGATAAACAATGTTTTGACTAGTCTCTGTTTGTAAGCAATAGGTGCGAGTCTAATGAATTCCATATACTGTCCGCTGGATGCTGGCTCACGACAAACTTATCGTTGAGATGTTCCATCCTGACATCTAGTGATAAAAATGTCTAAAAATGGCGAACAATAGTTAACCTGCACATGTTAAGATGCAGTGGGGTTTGGGTGGATGAAGTTCAAATAGCTGTAAAATGAAGTAAAAGAACATCTATCAGTAAAATCTAAAATTCCTCCACGTAATGTTTGTAGGGCAAGACCCTGAAAATCCCTCGTTGAAATTGCCTCCCAGGCGTTCACAATAACATATTCGCCAATGTGTGACCCAACAATTTGCCCACAACTACACCGTCAATCTGTCTATAATTCGGACTTTCAAATCCAAACGAAGTGTTTTCCATATAGGCAGAAATGAGAACCCCAAGAAGATCTCATGGAATACACAAGAGCAGATACTGATTTGGAATAAAATCGCATAAAATTCACCAGTCTCACGCCGTGGTACACCGATAAAATGATATTCAGCGTCCACCAAATATGTCATCTGTGAACACACTGAAACGTTCCGCAAGATTTCTGCCAACTCAAAAGAACTACAAATATAATCGCGGAATAATAATTCACAACTTGGTTTAAGGATGTCAACTAACGAACTCGCAGTTTTGTGGTATGCCGAACTGTTTGGATAATATCAGTCGTACTGGGGGTGCCTGTCCTGTCGGCACCTATGAATCCTTTCGTTTCAGTTGGCCTTGCGTTAGCGACTGAGAGAGTGAATGGAAACATTAATATCTCGTGACATGTCTTCTTTCTGTTTTGACTGAATTATGGGATCATCCTCTGTTGTGGCTAACTCAGGGCTTGTAAAAATCTTGCTCGTCTTCTATCGCTGCGTACCTAATGGAGTCCAACCACTCAATCGATCTCACTGTATCATCCCGTCCTATCTATCGCGTTCCTGGTTTACAACCAAATCAGGTCAAACAGCGCCTGTTTGCAGTCACAGAAGCCATAGCCATCTGCTTAATCTCACCTTCCCACTACGTATTCAAAAACGTTTCATCAAAACACTGAATCTTCCATGGCCTGGTGTCCACGTCCGGATCGAACAGATTACGTAATCGTAAGCACTATCTTAACAGGCATCAATAATTTGTACAATTGACCTGAACTTTCTGAAACTGATAACCAACCATTCGATCCATTACCGTACCATTTCTCACACACGATTAACCTATATAAATGTGTTGTATTTAGCCTGATGATCAATCACCGAAAACAAGCTTGTTTGTTACATGTTCTTTTAATATCTAGACCGGGTATTTTCATGCAATTCGTCTTTTGTCTAAAACTGATCGCATGATTGTTGATTATTCGTTTGTTTATTTACTTCGGTCTGTGATGATCATGTGTGTTGCGTTTGAACCAAACCATTTTAACAAGGTATATAATCTGAAATTTAATGATCACACTGAACTGCTTGACGGTCACTCAAGTGAGTAGCCTACACGAATTGTTGAGTTACTTAGCCCCTTTCGATTTTGTTGGTACACAACACTATCTGTTCTACCCAACAATAAATAATGACATTGTAAAGCATGATAAAGTTACCTCGTCTCTAGTTTACAGATTTGTCTGTATGTCGTCCAGATTAAGATTTTATGTAATCGAAGTTAATTTAAATGTCAAGTTGAACATCATCTACAACTAATCGCAGCTGTCGCATACTTATAGACAACTGTGGGTGATGTTCAATATGAAATTAACCAAATCCCTGACTACTCATTATTAATTTAAATGTCTCAAGAAAGCAACTCCGGTTTCAACGGCGAACAAAATCACATAGCTGTTTTGTACATTGGTAGGCTAACAGACACAGTTTGGTCGTGACCAGAGGGTATAGCTGTTTTATTTAACATCTTCAACAGTCCGCTGTTTTTATACTCAGTAATGGATGGTTCTTTTTCGAACAACTTATGAAGTAAACACCTAAAACTGTCTGAACTGATCGGGTCTGAATTCTTGACATCAGCGTTGGATGCCCTTTAAATCGGCTCTAAGCTTTTCTACATACATAAAAGGGATGAATAAAAATTAATAATCGCGTCGCTCATCCATATTTTTGCGACCACTCAGGAAATCGTAGTCAGTCTTTGTCCAACATAAACTATTATATTAAGGGTTAGCCTATGAACATTTTTGAAATCAGAAAGTGGCAATTATTTGATTGTTGATAAATGCACTTCATTATTTGATTGGTGAAACATGAGGTCAATAATTGACACACTAACCTTTCCGCAATGTTTAATGTGTAGCCTAAAGCCAACTAACAACAATAGATAGTAACAGAAGGAAAAAAACAGTGGTTAAAAATTCCCAGAATATTCATCAAAGAAGCGGTGTGGCGAACAAGCTCGTTTTCGGTTATTCCTTATCAGGTCAAATACATAACATTAATGTGAAACACTTTTGGCACAGTGAAGCAAACAAAACAAGTAACAAGTTCATCTGAAGCCAACCACAGCATAGATACACATGGGAACAGCATATTTATACAAGTGCGTCGCAATGTTGACATAACTGGAACCGTAGCAGTTTGTGATCGTTCGTGGTGTGACTCGTAAGCCATAACAACCACAAGACCTGAACGAAACGCTTCTGTACGCACAAGGAGGAATTATTCAGTTGGATTTCGGTCGTCTCAGCTGCGGTCAAAACGTGCTATCTCAGCTGTCGACTGGCCTTCCCTGACCCCGTAAATCGGAGGAAAATAAGCGGCTGGGTTGACGGTATGTTGCGAACCGAAATGTGCCATAATTGCGACAAACAGAACAGCCGACTCACCAAAATGCGGCTGAATTCCCCCGAATTCTCCTAAGTTATCGACAAGTAATGAGAAAGTGGGTTTTTATGATTTGAACGACACTCATAATAGTTTGTGATTCTCGCATTAAGATACAGCTTCCAGTCATGATACTGAGATATTAATAAGACGTGAAGTGTCAACCACAGTACCAGGCATTCAACTCATCACATCAGCCTGATCACTGTAGTCGCTTCTAAGAGCATCTGTATAAGAACTGCGAAGGCGGAGTGTATGTGCCAGAAATTATTTTTAAAGCGAACGGATGTGGCTGTTTCTGGCATTGGACATGTGTTTCTTCATGGTTCATCCGGTTTACTGCCTACTCAAGCTCAAGTGTCCAGAGATGTTGATCATCTGTTTTTTGGACATTTCCTTTTCACTGCATGTAGAACAGGCTGCTTGCTTTGCGCAGAAGATGGGTGAATCTTTGGTGCGTACACTCTTTCCTTGTTCTACTGATGTTCTACGGCACTCCGTACTGATACCTCTGCTTCGTTTCTCCGTTTTCTATCCATTTAGGTTCGGCATCCCACGGCTTTTGATTGATCGCTCTTGACTCGGTAAATTGGTTGAAAAGAGGAGGCTGAGTTGATGGTGTGTTGCGAATTGACAAAATATGCCACAGCTGCGATGGTTATTGTGCTGGTGTCCCCGCTATTGATCCAGGCTGGATGGTACTCCCAGATACGTTTGGATATGCGCCTGATCACGCGACCCGCGCAACTAGTTCATCAGGAACGAACAGGTAAGTATACACAAGAAGAATTCGTAGAAACTGGCATTTTATCCTCTAGCCCTGGACAGAAGACTGGTATAGAGTTGAAACAAACAAGGAATCTGGCATCACAGAATGCTATATCAATAACAGTGTTAGGTCTCCTAGTGGTTGGTTCAACAAGCGTATCAACCTTGAATTGTAACAAAATATACTGCTTTCAAGAAGCAAATTTGGTTGAACTTTACTGCTAAAGTTGGTAGCAATCGTTGTAAGAAAAAGGCTACATTCAGCTTCAAGTCGT
The DNA here is from genome assembly GCA_014338405.1 of Paragonimus skrjabini miyazakii. Lineage (NCBI taxonomy): Eukaryota > Metazoa > Platyhelminthes > Trematoda > Plagiorchiida > Troglotrematidae > Paragonimus > Paragonimus skrjabini miyazakii. The sequence goes on from JTDE01000012.1 coordinate 431,774, forward strand.
ACCTACCCAGCGGCGGAATTGTGACTGGTGTTCTCCACACGTACTATTGTTTTCCACGGTTCTGATCGTGATCCATCGGACTGTTCTCTGTCATCTAATTTACCTTCTCAACCACAGTTGTGGTGAAAGTTATATTGATAGAACGGACTGGAATTTGCGACGACGGATAATGGAACACATCCCAAAGTGGTCATTGACCACGATGACTCAAGGAACACTAACAAACTAGCCACCAGGCCCGAACCCAGCGTTGATTATTAAACAAATCTTGGGTACAGGTCATGTGGTTAACACACCAATATCGTTCGGTTTTTCATTACGCAACCGAAACCCGAAGCTTTTGGCATTCACGATAATCATGCTGATCAGGCAGAATTGACCACTCCTGTGCGTGGAAAAGGTGTTGACGCAACCAGTATCGTTGACATGACAATGGTCCTGATTAATCAGTGTGAGTCATGTTTAACTTCTGTTCTGGTTACCATGTCCCTTTTTATATGCAATCAATGGATTTATGTATGCGACCGACGAGAATAAACGGAATGTTAACAGCTTAAAGCATTTGTTTACAAATCGTTCCGAATAGCCGTTTTGCAACAATGATATACGTAAGAACGATAGTTCACCGGAAATCGTGTCCTGTGTACATACGCCCATGGCTGTATCAGTCAAGCAGTTTATGAGATTTTCTGTTTTTTTCTAAACCCAGGTCTCTTTCCTACAGATTGTGCGTTGGACAAAACCACCAGCGTGGTACCGAGCTAGTACGTCCAGGAGGATTGGTTGATTGTTACACTCAGCTTCTAGTGCAAATGTTACGTCTATATGGGACGAGATGAAAGTAGCTGAGATATACTTTAGAGTAGCATTTCCGCTCACTGCCCACATGAGGTCATCCACATATCGGTTATAAACAGTACGCCCAAGAATGGCTTCTTCTAGCTAGCCGTTTTCAGGCTTCACTATGAGTGGGGATCTCGTTACCACACCATCCATTAGTCGATGTAGTTAAATCAACAGACCAACTCTCGTTTAGGCTACCTCCGATAAATAAGCACAATCCTATTTCTTAAGAAATTCACCCGCCAAATTAAACACGTCAATGGTGGCTTCGATTAAACCATTCTCACCCCGTGAAGGCCATCGCCATGTGTACTGAACAATTTGCACGATTGTTGCTTGTCAGAAAAGTTCTGTCATCTAGCAACCGATCAGTTATGTCAACAGCCTCTAGGCTACCTTGACTAAGAGGAATGTGGGTAACACTCCACAGCCTGACGTGAATTTTTCCACAAGCGGATTTGTTCATCAGTTCTTTATTCAGAACGTTCCGTCGAGGCACATCAGGTTCGTCAGCTTGACAATTCTCTTGGGAGATGGTGGACAGTTATTTTGTAATGCTCAAAAAGCATTTTAATCTGATAGCTTTTTCATTATTGTAATGACCACCCATGATAGGTAATGTGTACTATCGACATGTTGAACACAGTAGAACGTTTTGTCATATCTTCCATATCCTTTATCACCTGTAAAGGACTGTAAGCTGACAAGTCATTATCAGGTTGACGCTTTTTCATACAGTAGTTTAAGATAGTATGAACGTACGGATTATATGCTTAAAGTTCTTTGGGTAAGTCAACCACTTGCGTAATGCGTGTTTACTGTTAAACGTGATTAAATGACATTGAAAAACGAAACGTCCACTCATTATGGTAAAAACCCATATAAATTTCCTCATTGGCAGAAAATATTTTTGAGGGGTGGGGCTACATTTATGAACTCATGGTACGGTTTCATACCATTGGTTAGGTGGACGTAGTGCGGCAACCAATCACCTTGATTGAAATAATCGGGCGGGATGCATCAATTTAGTGCATTACTTAAAATAGCAAGCGTTAAACGCTTACATGTAAATTACACGAACGGTTAGCTGAAAACAGGTGAATAATTGCCCATGATTCCCTAAAGCTGCCTTGACCCTGGTTAGGTAAAACAAGGCAAGCGTAATGTCACTGAGCACACAACGGAGGCTTGTGGTAAGTGACTAACAAGGCCCCTACGAACGTAAACAGTTCCACCCGGTTGCACGTCATGATCAGACGGAAAGATAAAACTACTTGGGCTGTGTTTCTGGTCTGAGGTAAATGCCTGGTGGTCGATGGGGCCGAGATTCGGTTGACTGGCACACGGCTACTGTCATTTCGTCTAGTTGATTGGGTCAGTTACCGTAAAAGACGCTCCAAAGTCTGTTTCTCCAGCTATATTTCAGTCCTTTCAGTGTTTATCACCGCAATTGCAAATGCACCAATATATACCAAGGCTGATTAAGTGAACGGAATCAGACTTCTTGAGTAATGATGAGAACATGTTTCTGGTATGCTCAATGAGACGCAGCTCGGCGGCTTTATAGATTCGATGTGAAGCTAATTTAAGACTTTGTTTTAGCGTTATCATTGGGTTCCCGCTTTTATCGGGGTACCCCAGTGAGCGCCCTCTTCTGTATTGTAAGATAAGCCTCGTTGCAAGTTCGCTGAGGTCTTGGTAATCACTCGCCGCGAGTCTCCGTTGTGTATCCGAAATAATTTAACAATTGCGTTTCACTTACTTTTGTTTCCCTAACCAGGGTAACTTTAAAAGACCGCGGGTAAGTATTTATTTGTTACCAGCTAACCGTTCGTGTATTTTACTCGCAAGGGTCACACGTTTGCGATTGCGTTGAGTGTACAAAATAAATTCATCTCCAAAACTTCGTGTTCATCCCGTGTTGGTCAGAATGATGAAGGTGACAAACTGTTCCATGAAATAATCGTCGTATTTCATCGGATAACTAGTCCCACGAACAGGAATTGACAGGTGAAATGTAACTGCAGCGAAGAGATTGTTGTATTGGCGTATCAACTCGTTTCCCAAAGACAGACTTTCTGAGATTACAGTGCTGTTAGACGAAGTTTAACTCGGTCACTGTGAAAAGCACACCTATCATGGGTTATCGATAGAAATTAATGTTGAGCTAACCCCTATTTTTTAATGGTATCCGTGAAGATGAGTGCTTCTGAACAACTAGTTCCTCCATTCCCTGCGTTAATCATTCTTGTTTAAAGAGATATTCGGGCAGTAATCTAGTTTTTATTACATCACACACCGATTGATGTGTCCGCCTACCTGAGTGGGTGGAAGATAGCTAAGTAAGAATCAGCGTGCATATTTGTATGTCATAAAAAGTACTACAAACTGAACTGATAAACAGCCAGATTTGAACAGATGGTCCTCAAGTATGTTGTCAGTATACCGAACTGGACTCTGCCGTATATAGTACACGTGTCATACGAAGCTCTTCGTATAAGTGTCATTAGTAGGGGAAAACTTTAACTTTGCGTAAACGATTAGTGGTACCTGGCTGTATATTGAGTACACAGCGATCAAGTATTTCGTTATGTACCGAAACTTCCTGAAACTGAATATATCCGTTAGTACGCTTCTGCCAGTTATCTATACGGTAGGAATTTCATGGCATAAAGTTGGTGTAAAACATGAAGAAAATCAAGTCTGACAACAACTCAATGGATTTAACAAAACGTTTCAACAGGAAGAAAATGGCAAAACGTTTGAGAATGCAAGATGCACAGGTTTTTCATAAAAGAACACAGTTACGTTATCGGTATAAACGCCGAACAAAGGGGCAGAAATTCACATGACAAACAGAAAAGAACGGGGGACTCGAATAAGTGCAGTTCAAGTGCTCGACTTTGCTGAATTCTCACAGACTTGCTAGGGGTGAGTGTACGTTAATACTAAGTTCCACTGAGGCTTCATTGATCATGTTTCAGACCAGTGATCAGCAAAAGCAGACAATTGTAACTATTGACTCACTCGGATTATTTTTTCTTTTTCCCTTAATCGATGCAATTTTGTGAACAACTTCGACATCACTCAAAAGCGTTTGTAGCTCTCGCATGCTTGAGCCGACTACCTTTGAAAAGGAACATTGTACTAGACGTTCGCTGTCACTGGAACTCGTCAGTAGTGCACATCCTTGCCACAGTCGAAATTTTAGGTCCGAGCAAGCGATAGTGAGGCAACCATGTTGGTCACTGTGACACTGAATTCACATTAGACAACTGAATTATCAAAGGCAAACAGACAACCACGTTCGTGATATAGCCAATGATTGATTATCACACGTCCGGTTGTAGAAACAGTAGGTACTGAAGATGATCCTAACATCTACACGGATCTGCTGACTCTATGGGATCTGAGCTAAACGTGGTAAACAACTCACGAATTAGTTATTGATTAAAAAGTAACTCTGCTCTAACTAATCAACTTAAATACATTAATAAAATGAAATAGCCTGAAGGATTAGTCCAGTGAACGCTAAGGCAGAAAATGGAGTCCGGTCGTGATAAGTTCTTGAATATACAAGCAGAAGGTTTATTTTATATTTCGGGTGTTTATATTTCGACTATTGTATACCGTACGACTTGTTTATGGCCTGAATGGTCATCGAAGACTATATATATATATAAAGTTATGTAGAAACAGCTGATGCACAAATATGCGATGTCCTAATCGCGAAACACAATGCGGAATGTGACAAAACTGCAAAACCAAGCAGAAAGGAGAGGACCATGACCGTCATTCTGATCTAAAGATGTTGTAGATGACCAGCGTCTGCGAACATATGGATTTTGATGAGGTTTGAAAGATCTCACCGTAATTGTTGCAATAAAAGTGAGACCAGCCATTCAGGAGTCAACGGAGAATTATATACTCAGAATGAGTATCGACTCAGTATAGCGCAAAAAGAACGAATTCGATACCATAAAATATTCCCGCAATAAATGTTGAAAAAGTAAGCTTTTTAAGAAACCAGACTTTCCATGCAATGTTCTATGAAGGCACTGAATAAAGCGTACTGGTAACCGAGAGGTTCCAAATTTCAGTTCACAGTTAGACCACGACTGAAGAGCATAGTTAAACAAACCAGCATACGAAATAAAGCAGAAATACCAATATTATCGATCTCTATCCAGTACTTAAAGCTTATTTTACAAGTCGCCGTCGACAGAAATACAAAAAGGTACTATCCATATCAAACGCCCCTCCATCACACAGTAAAACAAGTCAGGTGAGTTACAACCCGCAGCAAAACCATGTGGTCACCCTATTTTTTGAAATGGTCGCTCGCGGTATTAAACCAGAAACAGCTGTTTCACACAAGTGTTGTATAAAGTTGTAAACAAAATTCTAATTTGTCAGTATTTGTAGAATACACAGTGTACAGAAAAGTATGAGAAACAGCAGCAACACATTCACTCGACCCTTCCAAAGTGCCACGCGTTTGTCAGATTGATGCTTTGCTCAGAAGATAGCTGGTCATGAAGACGTCATATACTTTAAGAGTCTGGTATGTGTCACCCAGTTTGCCTTGTCAATAGTGTAGATGTGGGCAAATCTTAGAGCATCTAATTTCAACTAGCCCATCATTTTGAATTTGCACTGCTCGGGCCATGCTATGCCGGTTTTGAAATAAGAAAGTTGTTATCGTTCAGATAGATGCAGCTAGACCTACCAGAAAATTCGTCAAAATGAAGAGAGGACAGACAGTGAGACTTTATCTTTGTGATCTACCTTTATCGACCATCAACATAAAACCAGCAGATTTTATGTAATCTGCGGGTAACAAAAGCGCGTATACGAACCAATCAAAATAGTTTGATATCATGAGTTATTGCGATAGTCAGGCCAATGGTAAGGAGATAGTTTGCGTCAAATTCTTTCGTGCACAAAAGGCTGGTTGATTTTTCTGAGTAGTACTGTTTCAATAGTCGCTGGTAGTTTCGGGTTAGGACTGCGCAACGATGTTTTGTACGGACTGACTGGGTCAGTTAAGTTGCTAGGATGAATTCGACACTCGATGCAGTCGAGTTATTTGAGTGCATTACAGTCGACAAGTCCTTTCTCGACATTACAGTTAATAACCCTTGTGGAATATGATTCTCTTTAACGCGATACAAGTACTGTGCCTACGTTGAAGCAATTAGAAATCCGATTGATCTGGTATGTTAGGTGACAGACAGGCTCATCGACAGAGCGTGTATCCATCTAAGTGAAAGCCAGGACTTAGGGTCAAACAAGATGCTTAATCGAGCAGTTGCATTCGGGTGTTATATTGTTGATGTCGGGTTATGATCGAGGTCACTTACTCGATGGTGTCATTTTTGAGTTGTATTGGGGGCATCCATGAACTTTTCCGGATAACCGTTTCCAAGGGTGCCTTTTAACAAGCTTCTAATTCTCCTTCGGCTAATCTGCCTTGAATGTTTTTCTTGCTCTGTTAAATAGTATTTTCATTATCCCCGTTCTACGAACGATCGTCAGGATGCTGGAAAATGGCATATATAACCTGTCCCGTGTACAGCTACAATAAACAGAATAAAAAACCCTTTTCGTCGTGACATCTAGCTATAAAAATGCCTAATAAGGACAAATATTAACTAGACTTCATCTTAAAGGATACAGTAAAGTCTGAGTGAATTGGATTCTACTCCTTATAAAAAGAACTTAGGAAACATGTGTCAGTAAAAGTTAATGTCATCTACCTGGCGTTTGTACAGCAAAACACGCGCGATCCTATCAAAAACGTGTTCTTCGAACAGTTCCAAGAATGTGTCTGCCAATGAGGGGACGGATCGGCAACGTTTAGTGAAACCATCAGTTGATCTATAGTAGGCTGTATCAAATTCAAACTAGATATTTTTTCGGATAACAACAATAAATAACTTCCTTCAGACAAGCATACTCTTCTTCTGGATAGAAGGATAGTGAGTATTACCGTTTTGACTTCACTGTTCCAGAAACCTTCCAAACATATACCCATCTATTCATTTTGTAATGTCTTGATGCGTAGCAGATATTAATGTTTCGACTCAAAAACGGGTGTATGTATGTTCATATATATATATATATGTATATATCGTAGGTATTTAACAACGAATAACAGACAGCTCAGAACTGGGAACGGGCACGCGTCGTTAAGCCCAAAAAGTCAAAATAAACACAACATTTTGTTAAAAATAATTATTCTCATTAATGTTTCTACGCTTTCCGGCAAATGCGTTATAATAAATTTACGAAACAGGTAGCCCAATCAGTCTTCAGATTTTTTCGTTTTGATTCAGTCATTTCATCCATTTTCAACGTATTTTGCCGCCAATAGTGAACCGTGTCTTGATGTCACCAAACCAAGGTATTGAATATCTTAACCCTCTGTAGCACCTGTTTTTTATGAGGCCCCATTACTGAACAGTGTCATCCTGTGTTAAGCTGGGTCAGTTTTGTGACGATTAATTTGTTTCCTGACAAACACAAATTGATACAGATCAAACATCACCTACAAGTGACCGCAGCTGTGGCATTCTCATAAACTTTCCACTCGGCCCTTTTCAAAAAGAAACACCAGACTCGAGTTTCGCTCTCATTAGAGCTCATCAGTGGTGCATATCCATACCACTGCCGGGACTAGAACTCCGGCTACGCTTTCACGAGGCAAACGTGTTGACCATTGCGCCATTGACGTCACATTCGGCAGGACCGAATTATCATATGTGACCGCCCAACCACTTTCGCTTGTGAGTAACGATCAGGTTGCCCGATCGCCTCGAGAGGGGACATAGTTACTATCCTGTCAACTCCAATCGATGACCTCGCGACTGGGAATTCTCTGCAAATTGAAATCATGGAAGTCATTATCTTGTTGAGCGGTATTTTGATTATTGATGATACGTTTTTGTGAATGATTTTGGCAGTCCAATCAAAATGATTGCTTGAATCGAGTTGCCTTGTTATCTCATCATTTTTGAACACACTTCACGCAATTGATTTGAATGCTTCTAACCTGAAATAATAGTGTGCGCACAAAGCTGGAAAATAATCCTATTTCAATTTTGTTGAACGTTTAAACGTTCAAGTATAATTTGATGGGGATTTCTTCATGAAGCACATACCACACCTACTTAGTGGAGCTGGAAGCACGACCTACTATTGGCAGCACTTGTAGACCCAGTTTACTAACTGATATCGCACTGAATATAAGAGACAATCTGATCCACTAAAATGAAACTCACAAAATATATAATAAACAGTTGTAAGTATTTTGTTGCCTGAGCCCACTATTCTTTAACGTTCTCCTATGATGAAACTTAATAGAGCGGAATCCCATCCTGTCTGGACTTTTGGTACTTGAGGTTCCACTAATACGGAGTTTCTGTGTCAACTACGACTTTTAATGACTTCATTAGTTCATATCAAACGTTTGATAGTTTACACTAATGGAATTAACGTGATTCGTTGTGACATTTCATCCGCCGGCCAGAAAGCAATTCTCTGTCCATAGGTGTATTGCATGTCAGATTGTTGGTTTATCAACATGACATAACTTAGATTTATCATAAGAAGCAACATGACTCAAGTCGTCAATTTAAATCCATCGAGTAACACGGGTATTCGAAAGTATTTTCCATAATAGGCTTACGAAAGCGAAAAATGAGCTTGATGTCAAGTCTGTCTAGCCTAAGCTAATTTGATTAAATCACTTTCTACACTATCTCAAATTTTTGTTCTAGAACAAATGACGAAGAGTTGGTAAAGAATGGACTGAACAGGTTAACAAAAACTATCCTACAGGGTTTTACAGAAAAAAGAATGTTGCAAAAGTGACTAAACCACTTACTGAAAGAATGAAAAGACCAAATTACGTTTGACCAATATAAGGATATCTGAAACCAGTTGTTAGACTCGGAATCACCTGAGCATCTTCACAAGTTTTTGTTAGGAGATTACAGTTCGTTCTGTCTTATTGTACCTTGTGGAACCTTGCGAACAGTGCTCACGATCGGCCGTGTGAATGTAATAAAAGGTTCTTTTTAGCAGGTCAGACATATAATGAGTGCTGGCCTATCTCAAGCTCAGTAGATTGAGACAAATTATAAGTGGTGTTGGTAAACTGAATTATACAAGCAACCATCATGAAATACAGATTGATAAAGGATTTAGGGTTGATCTTCCAACTATCATATTCATCTACAAATAAGTTTTAAATAGTTCGTAACAAAAAGTAAGGAGTTATACCGGAGTGTAGCTCTCGCAATAGTTCATCCCATATGTCGACTTGGGATCGGGCTAATGTGTTTAATTGCCAGTACTACCCGGATATCATACACGGCAGTGCTGATTCTTTATAGACAAACGTTTGGAAGTAAAACTGAAAACGAAAACTTCTGGTATAACCTAATCGTGCTTCATGCGAGGAAGTTGTAGGTAAATCAAGTCATACTCAACCGTCGACCGTAATCAGATGTGCTTTTAGCTTGATCAGCGTTGAATTTCTTTCGAACATAGACACGATAGCTATCACTTGTGTATGATTTGTAGTGGTATGGGAAATCAATTTGACATGCCTGAGTGCCATCAATTTTTCCTTGCCCAAGAATCGAAATGACAGTCATGTTCTGTCCTATCATCCTCGCAAGGATGCGGTGAAAAACAACAGGCGAAACGATTGCGAACTTTGGTGTACAGGTCAAAAGTGGACATATTTTGTTCTGTCCCACTAAACATAAACGACAATGGGCGGAAAAGTAATTTGATCAACGATCACATTTATGTTCACAGGAGTTATTATTATTAATATTATTGTTAATATTATTATTTTAAAATTACCCGCATTCCGTTTTGTTTAATAATCAATCAACACCATAACATTGTTATTTTAATTTTCGAATCTCAAAACGTTTTATATTCCAAATGATCACTCGTTATCAGTAAATTACAAACAGTTACTTCGAAAATCATTGGGTAAAGCATAACTGATCTGAACCAGACAGAACTCGTGTTTTCACAACCTTAACGTTTCACACGTCTACTCAGCAGACATTCCTTAAGGCAGCAAGCAGATTTATATTGTTCAACAAGTGTATAGTCTGGACAAAATAGGAAATGCGTTCTAAGTGAGTTTGGTCTACAAGCAGGCACGATTCGATTCGACCTGTACAATTGCGCTGTAAGGAACATAAAGCGGGGAAATTTATTTTGGTGTAACTAGTACGGATTTTTAAGTCGAGAAACAGTAAACGAAAATAAAACGCAGCCCACAGAAGGCAACGATTTGATCTACTTGGAAAGTCGTTATGAGACCAATACGCCTGTAAGATGACGAGGTAAATGAGTTCCTTTGAGTCCGTGTTAGACTAGTTACAGAGGGTCATGTATGAATCATTGTATTCGCCCTTTGGTGTATGACTTGCTTCAAGTCGTTTTGTGTTAGTTGCGCAATGAAAAACATCCATCATCACTTCGAATTTAAGGTTCCCAGGATGCTACAGACATGATGCACACACGTGCTACACATAAATCTTTGTTTTTCATAGGTGCCGGACAACAGACCTGACAGGTCTACCATTCAGATGGATGCGAAGGCCGCCATGTTTGGTAAAAATTAGGTGGGTAGGTTTCGGTTAATGTATCTTACTTTGTCTGCATCGTGAAACCTCAGCACACGGGCACAGTTGAAACGATCGATTTTTACAAGAACGTTGGGAGGATGTCGAGGTTTCACTGTTTTTTCTCTCCGGACAACACTTCAAATATTCTTATAGTACTTGAGTATGAAACTAATTTTAGATACCAGGAGAATTAATTGTGGGTAACTAACCTCGTTTGGGAAACTATGTAAGCAGACGATACAGAGAATCTAGAATCGCGAATGGCCGAACAAGTAACAACTTACAAATCACCTATCGGGCTTTTTGAGTGAAATCAGGTACTTGAAAAAAGTGCACTGTTGGAATTCAAAACGCCCCAATCTTCAACAGACTTCAACGTTTAGTATAAACTGTTACATATCAAGAAAATAGAGATAAGTAAGTTTCATGAATGATCCACAGTAATATTAATGGGTCAAAGTGAAGCAGTTATTTGATTTGAAACTGTCATAATCTAAATAGTCATATGATGATATGGCCATTATGTGCTACGCCGCACGTGTGCAGACCGCACCAACTTGTCACATAGATATTCCGAAGCAACCAGTCAGAATGACAGGTGGTACAGAAAACAGTAGATAACTGATGCCAAAATTCAGCTAATCGGTATAGATTTGGGGTCTTATGCAAGACTCGAAACAATACCAACATGTAAAGAGGCAATGAGAATATGGACCCAACCCTCAAAAGATTAAGTCAGAAGTATTTTTGTGCGCACGTGCAAACCAAGTCATGATAATGGAGGTGATGTACAGCACTGGCTGTTGCTCCCGCAAAGCTTGAACTCACCTTTCTCTGATCACTTTTGCACATACTTTTCATCTGTCATCATTGCCTCTGGGAATGTAGTGTCGATGGCGACATTCGTTACATCACACTGATGTACATTTGCATGGCGTAGAACCAATCTTACATAAGGTCTGGAATCAGTAGTCATGTCATCTAACAGAATATTCACAGGGCTTCGACCGACTTACATTTCATTCACAAGTCCTTGCTATCATAAGCGTCTTTGATTGCGCAAAGCAGACATAACTGGAACACCGACTTTGTCCAAGTTATCTACGCGACAAATTCCATTTGGCCCCGTAATTTCATGCGCCGGTTTCAAGCATCTGAGGTGAAATGTGTCCAGGCGACGTGCTTGACGCAGTATGGAAGTGTTGAATGCAAAAAGATCGGCACACTGTCAGTTCCATCTCTCCGGTATGCATGAAGTCTTTTACACAGCCTATTTGAGAGCAGGGTTATTGTTCATACTGCCTTGTCCCTGTGTTAAGTAAATTCGGCTTCTAGGGAAGGTGTGAACGGGAAGTAGTTGAATCTGTTCACCACTGTTCGTAATCACCAACGGGAATATTATAAATACCACTGACGTCTTGGTTCTGTATATCTATCTTATTCTAACTAATGGTAATTTCCTGGTTCACATGGATGAATTCTGGGTTTTTAACATGGTTTCGGAAGGCGTCACACAATAGGTCCATTAGGGCCACATCGTCTACGGTTGGTGATCTTCTGAGCAAGGTTTGCCGGACCTTGGTTTTTGCCCACATTTGTGCAATGCCGAACAACTTGTCTGCACTTCTTTAATGAACGTGGTCCTTATTATCCGAGGTGAACATAACATGAGACGGTAGTAATGTGATAAAACTACCAAAGAATAGACAACTGTGTTTCATTCTGCTGATAAGTTAGAAGGATTCTCAGGTTATGTTGCTGCACAAAACAGTATTTCTTATATGTTTGCTGAAGGTACTATTAGCAACTTAAGCTAGTTGGACATCCGACGTCTTCTGTCGAGAAAATCAAAAGCTGTTGTTGGATCGCCAACGTTGGCATACATGACAGCCTCATTAAGTTGATGGAGGAAGAACGTCATGACGATAGGTAACGTCGTAGCATTGAACATGCACTGGGACTCAAAGTTCACTAGCTCATCGGGTTAGTATAACCTGTTGACGGTCACCTGTGTGTTGTTCTTGTCGTTGTCACGTGTAAATACCTTAGCATCGGACAGTTTTCTTAGACTGTTTCCCACCGTAAAGCAGTGACAAAGTAGACGATGAAAACAGCTAATTACAGCGGGGTTTTTACCAACCTCAATAATACCAAGTGGAACGTAGTCATTTTTTGGAACTCTGCCGTTAGCGGTACAATCAATTGTCTTTCAGAGCTGTTCAATAGAAGGTAGAACGTTCACAGTCACCAAAACAAAAAGATTCTTGACGAATGCCAAAGTAGCTTCTTACTTTCTTGCCTCTGTAGCTAACGATGATGTTTGACACAGCTGTTGCTCTGTCTGTTTCAGTAAGTGATGTCCATACGAACACTTGCATTAGGTGGTATGGTTTTGACTAACTTGATCCCATAACTTTTGATTTGCTGTCATGTACGAAACGGACGTTACCAAAGTCAGCGTTAGACCGAATTCTCTTGCAAAGTTTTAGGAAGTAACCATTCTTCTCTCGTCCTGAGTTTCACTAAGCACCATTTCTAACCTTCCTGGTTGATGCAGGTGTTACACCAGGTATAGCTTTCTCATGAGCCTGGATGGCTGGTTCTGTTGATGCAGCTTTAAAGCAAACAAGGTTTCCGCAGTTATGATTTAACTTTGTATCGACGCCAGTCTATGAGCGACTCTTTGAGACACACATGATAGCGACCACGAATTGATCACGCAGTGACAAGCAGATCGTTTTGGATGTTGTGATCATAGTGTGCTACTCCATCTTTGACTGATATACGCGCTTGGACAGTAGGCGAATTTGATGTCAAATATGAAGTGATTGGTAGCACGTTCAGCATTGTGCTAAGAATACGATTTTGAGATGCTTCAGATCTTCAGTTCTGAAGGCCACAAGAAGCAGTTGGCGCCACTGACGAGATTTGCGTTGTTTCAAAAATTACCGGTGATAATGTTCTATAACTAATAATGTGATTGTGATACACAAGCTGTCATTAATGTAATCGGACTGGGATTCATGATCATATTTTGTTTCACTGTAGAACTCAGATGGATTCTGCACTGGACATTCTTCCAAAGATGGAATCCATAATCTTACAGAACCGATCTTCGTATCTGGCTGTGAAAGAAAGACTGAGAACGGTGGCATTAGAACTATTCGCCGAAGCTGATAAGTTTGATAAGGGAAGCGAGCAACTTCCTCCTGTGTCCCACTGACACTACTACTCAGGACTGTAAGGTTTTTAAATGTAAGGCCGACTAAATATTGTTTCAGTCCTTCGCAGTCCGTGCTCTCGATATTGTGATTAATGAGTATAGTATTCTTAAAGTTGGAGACTTCACAAGGTTTGTCAGATATGTCGGAACCCATGATCCTAACATTACGCGTTGCTAAACAGAAAGTTGGTGAGTATCTAAGTTACTTCTGTGTGCCTTCTGCAACATTCACGCTCGCTTGACGGGCCGGTCTGCTGAGGTGCAAGCAGGCAGACTACGAGTGGTTAGCACATTATTGGCTGGAATTTACCCAGCCTGAAGTGGGCGTAAGCTTGCTAATGGGATGCAGTGATCCTCCCGGATAGTACAGGATGCTCGTGGTTTTTGCTGTGATGTCAACCGGTTTAGGTTTCTCTCCAGTAACTGCGGAATTCCGCGCTGATTCTGCCGTTGAAAGAAGCGATAATAGAGTGACCTCTGTAGGGAGTCGGCTTTGACGCAGTATATAAACGCCATGAGTTGTCCATTCCCCTCGACATTCGTTTGTCGGTAGTGGTTGGCGAAGTGGCGTCATGGTTAGCACTCTACAGCCTTAGAAGATTCACATCGGACATTTTGGGTCTAGTCACATGACATTTCTTTTACTAAGGATGTCCACCATAGAATGCAGACTGTTGTCCTTGACTGAACCGTTACGGGGTGTTACTGATAAGTAGTTTGGCAGATTTGGTAATTTAGAAGAGATCCAATTGTGAAAAATTTGAACGTTGACTGGATTCAAACAAGCGACAAAAACAATATGACCAAACGCTGAAAATGCTAAATCATTTGGTGGATTCCATATGACAGTTGATTGGGTGGGTAACTGGGCCCAAATGTGAAATTTCTGAGCTTCCAACCTGGCCTCGTAGCTCAGCAGGTTGGCATTTGCCACATCTGGGCATGTTGTTTCCATTGCTGGTTCGAATGCAGCCAAACTTCACATTTTTCACAATCGGTTCTTTTCTAAGTTATTGGATGTATTCCGTAACGCACCTGGCTGATTGGTATACCAGGCATTCTCTGTTGTGGTAGTTGGAAAAGTTGTACCGTAGAGTGATTTGCATCATTTCACCGTAACGCCATATAACCTACTGACACTGTATGAGAAAGTCAGTCGATAGTGGTGAATCCGCCATTTTCTGATGGGACTAACGCTTACCATCGACGGCTACTTAGTCGCAAGATAAGCGTGTCTGCTCTGGGTTATTCTTCTCAAGAAAGTCACTGTCCAATCAACAGCCTTGAGATTTGTTTGGTGGCACCTTGCTAACCAACTCAGTCACCCCGGATATTTTTGCAATCTTTCACCCTACCGAGTATATTCTTTATTAGCGAAGAACAAGATTCCGCTTCATTGTCATCACCATCGACAACAATCGTATGAGATAATAATCGCAATTTAGAAGGAGGAATAGAATACAACTCATAAAACCCTGCTGGCTAAATTTACTTAACCAACGAGAAATCACATTAACAAAGGAACAGAGGTCACATGAGGTTTGCCGTAATTAGATCGACCTGCGCTACGTCTGAACTGATTGGTCGAATCCTTTGCCCACTAAATGGGGGTGAGACTGATGTAGATAACATGCGTCTGTGTCGCGTGATGTAGCTATGGGTTTCCCTGTTGCATTTGAAACAGCCAATCTTTCCCTCGGACACTCAGAAGCACAAGCAATGAGTGAATGTAACATCTATCCACGAATTTGGCGGCGGTGTGTAAATGACACATTGGTAATCGTGAAACGAACCGCTCGTGATCAGTTCAAACAGTTTCTTAACTCAAAGTGCAACGGCGTTGTATTCAGGTTGGAAACTGAAACCGATGAGCGCTCACTTAAGTTTCTAGACTGCCTGGACAAAGCTGATGAGGAGCAGAGATTCCAAGTTTCTGTTTACCACAAACCAACTCATTCAGGTCAGTATCTCAGGTTCAGCTCGTCGCGTGCATTCAATATGCAGAGAACAATCATCCGATCACTAGTCAATAAAACTAATAGAATCGGCACCGTTGAACTCTCCAAAACAACAGAGACTTCTTGGAGTAGAGAAATGCTAGCCGCCAATAAATATTCGAACGAATTTTTTTGAAAGCGCAGTTAGGCATACTTAAACTGAACAGGAGATCAAAAAAGAACACAGCATTCATGTCTACCGTGCAAATATTGTATCGTGAAAATTTTCGTTCCATCTTTTCTGAGTATGCTAAGTGGACCGTATTTCGGTTAGATAATACCTTAGAAAGACTGGTAATTCATCCTGTGGATCCAGTTTTTATGGGCAACCAGGCAGAGTGCATTTACGAAATCAAATGTAATGATTGGACTGCTAGTTACATAGGCAAGACGAGAAAACAACTGAAATTACGTGTTGCCGAACACAAGAAATACACTCGGTTCTCTCTTAAAGACGCACATCAACTTCAGGAGCCAGAGAAAGATTCGGCCATCACGCTACATGCGCTGTCAGCGAATCACAAGGTATGTTTTGATCAAGCACGACTGATTCACAAGAATCTGTCTTCCCATGCGGAGCGATGCTGCGCTGAAGCTCTCATCATCATTAAGTGCAATGATAGCAAATCCCTGTTTTCAGTGTGCCGTGGATGGATAAATTACACGCGACACAGACGCATGTTATCTACATCAGTCTCACCCCCATTTAGTGGGCAAAGGATTCGACCAATCAGTTCAGATGTAGCGCAGGTTGATCGAATCACGGCAAACCTCATGTGACCTCTGTTTTTATGTTAATGTGATTTCGATTACAACATTCCCGAGGAAGGGAGCGTTCTTCCTTTCGTACCCGCGAAAATTAAATTTGTCAAGCTTAAAAATACATAGGATGACCTTGAAGCGCAATTTTTTAATTCGTCCGTTCGTTCTCTCAGATCGAGGTGGTGAAATTCACGTTGATAGATGCATATAAATGTATATACTTATGGCATATGCATGTTCGAAAAGCGCCCGAATTTTAAAGAATGCATACGCACATAAGCGAAGCGTACCAATATTGGTAAATATATGTATATTATATATAATATATATATATAATATATATACATATATATAATGATATATATATATAATTATCGTAAACGAGGTGTATATATATAGCCCACTTCCACGTATATATACAGATATACATATTTATATGTGTATATATACTCATGCATACAAGGAGAAAGTTCAATAAATTGCAACATAAATTGCGATTTATTTTATATATACATATATATTAAAGTTTACTCCCTATATTTATAAATGTGTATACATATACTTCTGTAATGAGAATGTATTCTTCTACTTCATGCATAAAGTAAACATATACATATTTATACATATAGGAAATACATTGTAATATATATATATATACGATAACTGTATACATTCCTTTATACATATATATATATATATATGTAGATAGCAATGTTTATGATTATCATATGTATATGAATTACAATTTATTTCATATTTATATATTCATCTACAGAGCAGATATATATCCCTAAATATATACCAGAAGGCTTCATATCTGCCCAGGGAGTACCCACTGAAGAAAATTTCAGTGGACCTCACTTGTCTAACGCCAATAGCTACTGCAAAATAGTTTGCAAATAGACGCACGCACTTAGCTCTCTGGTCTGCCCAGGGAGGACCCACTGAAGAAAGACTCAGTACACCTCACTTGTCTGACGCCAGTAGTTGGTAAATAGACGAAAACAAAAAAAATGGAGCTTAGCTCATGAAATCATTTTGTGGGTGGCCCTGAATAGGGCCGTGGGTTCTTTCACCGTGTACTGGAAAGTACCGGTTGTTCATCCTCCTGCGTCGGATTGGTCACATTGCATGGTCCACGTCGTCGCAATCCACGTACGTGTAGACCGCTTGAGACTCTGTATAATTGGCAAACGAGTGGTGGTACCAACCATTGCACTGATTACACTGTACCCAGTGCACTTTGTCTTCATCCAGATCAACAGGGTCCTCATTCTGGAAGCAGATCTGGCAAACGTTGCCGTCTACAGATTTCAATGCACGCCGTCGTTCAAAACGTTCCCGAACTTTAGTTTTGAACTGCTTAAGCGTACCCTTAGCAACTCGTCTAATACGAGCTGTTTCCATGGAATCCCCGATTATCTCAATCTCAGGCTGCTCCTGGTCAATCACACGGGTTTCAAGGTTACACTTCCTACGCCTGCTAGATGGAAAATTAGATGCGTTTGCTGAAGCTACGGGCATGTGGCTTAATTCATCCAACATACATGTAATCTTACTAGTGGACTGTACATCCGTATCGACCCTTGGTGAGTTTGCCATGGGGAAAATGCTGCAGACTGGGATATCAGAGTTGACTATCAACCTTTTCCGAACCACTAACACTCGGTTTCTAGCCGTCCCTTCGGAGTCAAAAGCGTCATACCACTCGCTCCCGCTATCTGTTGTTTTATTCGGCCATAAGTTCTCGAAAGATGATCGGCCGCTTATCTGGACAACCTCTCTACCTGGGATTGAGCAGTGCAACAGAAGGTCAGGATGGCTAGACAGTAATTCATTAAGCCCTTGCAAGGCAGCAACTTGCCTGCGATTAATAGCATCACTCATGCACTCTAAAGTGACGGCTATATCCTGGCAAACATCCTCAGCATTTTTAATACGGTCCATGCGAGAAGTGGACACGGGCACAATCATACGAACCACGGGTTCATCGCACTGAGATAGCCGGTTTTCGGCTTCATTATCGGCTGGCAACAGCCACCGAATTTCGTCGACCAAACTTGAAAGGGGTCGCTCAATCAAACGATATACAGCAATCATATGGCAACAAGGGATCAACCATTGAGATGAAAAACAGCAGTCACACTATTACTACCTACGATATCAACGTGGAAAATGCGTTGTTTGTTACAGCGCACTTCCCAAGAACCTTGTGCATACGCCACATCTACTATGACCGTACTGTTGTAATGTTTAACAAAGACATCCCTGGCATACTGTGACAATGGTTTTAGAACCACTGACAGGTACTCCAATCCCAACAATGGCTCAAACAATCTGATACGTTCTGTGCTCACTCTGCATTGACGTTCAGAGAAAACACTATGACTACGTTCTACGATATGCCGGAAGAAAGGATACACACTGGACCGTTCTGAAACAGCACTTTTTATGTGCTTGTTCTTGTTTTCCACACGATTGGTGGTGTGGTTTCCGAACAGCACAGTGGCCTTAAGTTTATGCGAGTCCCAACCGTTCTTACAAGGAAGCCAAGTATTCACTAGATACTTGTACGCTTCACTACTGACAGATTTAACGACCTGCAACAAACCATTAAATTGCCCCACGTTGGCTGTGAACATCCTATTACGGGTCCACTTGTACAAACGGTCTTCCTGGTATTCCCGTAAGCCTACCAACTGACGATATCGCTCAGACACATCATTCAGTAAATGGAAACGACAGAATACTATAGTACTTTATGGTAATACGTCACGTATTGCCCCCCATTGTGCCGCTGAGCGGTCAACAATGAAGGTTCGAACCGTAGACATGCACGGCAACATTTTAAGCACGCGCTCCAAGACTATCTTATAATTGGTAATGGTCTCATTCGGCATCAATGCGTAAAAAAACGTAAAACCAACTCCAGTAACATCTATCAATATCGCATGCCATAGTATGAAGCCGCCATAATTTAGCTGATCAGTGGCATCCCCATATCTAGGACATAGCTGAAAGGCACTTTTAGGTACAAACATGACGAACCTGGGCACGTTTTCTTTCAGTAGAAAGCTATAACTGCCTTCAACTTTTAATAAGTCTCGCAACTTAATAATTTCGTTGTGATCGTCTAATTTATTGTGCCTAGTGCGTAGGTTGCCTAAATCATGTCGACGCATCCCAACCCCATACTTCTTGTTCACGTGCAACTTCATTTCCCGAGCACTCTTAAAATGATCCATCACCTCACACACATGCAGTTCCTCCTCAGCAGCCAACGGTCTATTCCTGGGATATAGATCAGTCTTACCAACTTGAAAGTCGTGTGAATGGACCAAGTTCGCCTTTTCTATGTGATAACCGTCTACACGATAATGTACGACCCAGGAAGCTTGACATCTGTAGTCTGCGAATCTATAATAGTTTAGTGTATCAATTGGATAAATAAACATTACCGTTTAGAGGGCGTTGTCCAACGTGTACAGGGCACACATTTGTACACCACACTTCCATACGGGCAGCCCGGCGGTAGTTCTATTCCCCTATGTTTCTTAGCACTTACAGCTGTCTGCGAAGTGTTAATAAAAAAGCTTGTGCAAGTTTCTCGTTGAAATTTGCGCAAGTCATCCAGATAGTCTTCGAATTTCGGGTACGTCAACTTGAACATTCTTCTAAAGGTGTCCGCATCCTTCACTGCCATGTTGATTCAACGTACGGAAGGGATTTACCCGAAATGGACCATTTAAACAATATCTGGTATGAGATGATGTCACGTTAACTGAAATATGCTGTCTTGTGCATATAACTTAAAAACATCACTTGTACCATTTTATTAACACTTCAGGTCACATTCATTTCATCGGAGTTTCTCAACAATTCGTGTACGAAAGGAAAAACACTCCCCCGGAGGAAGGCCACCCGAGTAGTAAAACTTGTTCATAACGTTGTGTTATTCCCATTTAATTTATTAATAGCATGTTAGACACGACGCCCAAACTGCTTGACTTCATTCGTACTAGATTTGGTGCGGATATCTTCCAATTTCGCAATCTTGGTAAATCAGACAGAATGACTAGGAGACATTGACGGTGAGTTTTGTTTAGGTCAGCAGTGAAATGATTGCTATCAGCTATTTTGTCAAACCATTTTGTCAGTATTCCATTCAGTTACATCACATGTGGTTTCGCATGTGATCCACTAAGTCTATCTATAAATGCCAACGATATATGTAGCTTGTTCTACATAAATAACCGACCTGGCATACACACAGTAGAATACAACGTCATTAGGTAGAAAAATGAAACTGGTGCGGAAATAAGTATGATGGGTGAATGTGCACGGAAAATGCGTATGGCTATTAACACTGCTCAGTTCTATGTCAGTATTTCACCTACTTATTCGTTCTTAAAAGGTATGGGAAGATAATCAGTGTGAATCAGCACGAATTAATCAGGATGAATGTGAATTACATTAGTACAAACAACCATACTGGTCGTTTGAGATAAACCAATCATGGCAGTCCATCTCCTGGATTATTTGGTGCACACGGAATACACAGAGAGGTGGCTGGGTAATGGAATCTAACTACGAAATTTCCACGCTCACTGTGTGGCTTAGTGGCTCAGCTGTTACAGCACATGCCGAATAGGGACACGCCGTTCTCGTTGTCGGTCCAAATCAATCAGAAGCTCAGATTTTACATACACGGATCGATCTACATTTGACGAATCGGTCAAACCTCTCCATATTGATCGTACTTCTGCCTGTAAGCGGTTTCCGATAGCCAATCTCGACCTATAAATTACAGGCAATTTCTATGCATCATCGGAGCATATTTACTTGACCTTGCTGGCTGGGCAGTAAGCTAGAGTCCTATTAGCATAGAGTTTTTAAGATGTGTACACTGATCATTCCAAGCAACTCGGCGATGTATTCACGCTCCAGTAAACCAACTAGAGGGCATGAAAATAATATAACCACAAAGTCATACCTTTCATAAATCTAATTTAATATTACAGTTATTCTGACCGTGGACTATGTTAAATTTTGTCATAGCATCTGCGATTTTTCACCTGGTTTTAGACGCATAGAGTGAAAAGCAACAAATGTGTAAGTCATAGAACTTTATGGAATCTAACAAACAACTAGGTTTCAGCTGCGTTGTGATTCATGAAAACTTAGAGGGCTTACAAGTGTTCCCACCGTAAGTTTATCATTCCCTCGATATCAGTTTCCTACGGTTCGCACCTGAGTATTACAGGCAGACTGGTAATGTAGCTGTTCAAATTCTTCCGTTGGTAAGCCAGTGCTTGTTTCATTATTTCTGATGTGAATGTGTTAGAAGTCCAATGTCACTACCATTGAAATATGCGTAAAAGTGAGACTACATCGGGGGACAACACCTTTCTGCTCGTATTACTGAACGTTTCCAAGGCATCGGCGAACTCGCAAACCAAAACAAAGCATGCTATCAACAGCGTTGCTCCAAAAGATGTCAAAAGTCGCAACTTGACTTTCGTTGTGGCCACTGAAGCCAGCCCGACCTCTCTCTCTTTAGTGTGGTTAAGAATAATGTGTAAAAACCTCTAACATTTTGTTGTTTTTGGTCAATAGTCAAAGTACGCGTAGTTCAGTACGCAATAGTTTACCGTAACTGTCAAAAGCCCGTGTTACGCAACTGTAGTAATGCAATTGACGTTTTATGTTCAGTTAGCACGATTCACTCACTCCCGGTACTGTTTTCAAACCACTGGTTTGCAGAACCTCAATTTGGTCACCGTTTTCTAAGTATTTAATTATGCTACCGCGTTTACTGTAACAAACCTCTGTCAACAAAGAGTAAAATCTGAAAGGACGTACCGATCACAGCTGCTTGAAATTATCTTAGCAACTTCTTGCAGTCAGACCGCTTTCAGATTTCAACCCGAGTTACTAAAAATAGTTCAGAAACACTTCTGTAGACATAATCTTAGTTTACGATCCAGATAAAGAGATCATGATGTCAATCAGTTTAGAATAATAGGAAATGCACCTCAAGTTAGTGTCTTCATATAATGCATTTCAATTGTTCGTTAGCACGCTATAGCATGAGACTTGTTGCCGTTGTTCACTGTGGTTATTCACTGTCTATATGGCAAGAATATTTCTTTGGCTGTTCATATGCATACACAGCAGTGGATTCTTTTTTATAGTTTCAAAGCTAACTTAGTGAAAACCGACGGGCGAAAGAAATAGTCGAGTAACTAAACTTTCTGAAAAAAAGATGCTAAGAATATTTTTATCGTCAGTCAAACTAGATATCGGCCATAGAGTAGTATAACAATATTGCGCCTTTAAGTATGGTCACCGACATACCTTTTATGTTTGAGACATTTGTCAACCATGGAGACGATCTATTTGGTTGATCGGTGCATCATAAACGGAAAAATACCGCCAGTATGAACGTTTCGCCAAGTGAACAGAGTGATTATTGTTATACTAGATTTGACACAAGCACCAAACTTTTGTATTCCATGGCTGGCTAATCAAAAGAGCCGGAACGGACCAACAAAATACAATTAACAATAATTGCAGTATAGCGGAAGATTTAAAAAATACGTACCAACTTTGTCATTCAGTTTGGCAATTCATTCAGAAAGGGTCATAAGTATTGCCAATGGCTCGAATCGTCGTTTAGTGCAGTGATGGCTGAAATATTGTGAGTGAAGAAAAGCATTAGCAATAAGAGAAAACGAGCAAAATGTCGGCGAAACTGAGAATAAACGGGAAATTTGTTGTAGATACGAGCACGCCATTGATTTCAGTTTGCTGTAATGCCGAACAGAGTTTCTAACCAATGACTCAAGTGATCACTAGGTCTTTGACCTAGTAGGTTACACCAGTTTACAGTTCTCGACCAATTGATTGTCTATCTAACTGGCAGTCTTCTTTAGCCTTTAGTGTTCTCGGAGACTTACGACTGTAACCAATTTTCGCCGGATCGTTCTTCTGTAACCTGTCTGACGTGGTTGTTACTGTTGGGACAGAGGTCCCAGTCTGTATGGGCTTTTTGATCAACTCACTGCGCACATTTGATCATCCGATCAGGATGGCAGAATAGGACATTCTTCCATCTCTAACTTATTCTGACATTAAGTTATGGGAAATAGAAAAACGTTTACATTGCAAAGCGTTCGTTACGATGTTCATATTGGGGTACATATGGGCCGGAGCCTGTCAACCTTCAGAGATTCGTTCTAAGCGACCAACCCTTGAACCCACTACCCCACGTTTGATAGTTGGTATAGTTATCGCTAGACTATCTAGATCTAACGGTTGTTCGAAGTATTAGTTGGACAGTAAGCCCAGTTATCATAAAACGATTCTATGTGAAAACACAACCTTGAACTTGAGTAGGAAAACAATCATAACCCTGGATTGGGTCCAATACTTCTCACACATTTCATTGCTCCAAAATTAAGCATCACAAGTGATAACTATGTAAACCTTCATTTCAGTAGGACCTGTGACATCTATGACGACTGTTAGCAAAACCGAAAGTAAAATCAAGTGGATTTATTGTTTATTCAACTTTACGTTAAAGTATGTAACATCTTAACAGCTCCAACTGCACCGATTTACATGTTAGGTTGTGTCCAACCTGAGACACTGTCTAAAGCTGACATGAAGACTTCATCTGGAAAAGTTTATATACGTTATTGATGCTTTATCGAGTCGTTGAGCAGCCTGTTAAGAAGCTATTGCTTGGTGAAATGTATATGTTTCATGCATGAATATCCATTCCCAGTCGATACTTTTTATATTACAGTTTAAATAATTTAATTTAGATGGTTGTTATAAAATAGGGTATTATAAGTAGCATTTGTTAAGTGGTTAAAATTCGTCGGAAGCACAAGACCGGTTTTGTAGTTGTTGCCACTCACCATATATGCGTGTCCGGTATCCATTCATTATATTTGAAATTTCCGTGGTACCTACCGTTTCTGAAACAAACAGTTTTATGACTGTAATTTGTTCCCCTACCCTGCGGTTTATGAACATCGTCCAGCACAGCGTCAACCATGAATACTCACTGTATGCAGGTTCAGATCTGTACATTGCCGACAGTTTCAATAGAAATGATAAAAACAACTAACGTTGTTGCCCGTTTTTCACAGAACCAATGTTTGCGCAAACAAGAAGTTACCAAGGCGCAGTCAAATGCAAGGTTGTCGGGTCGAAGTGCAGTGTTTGAAATTGGTTCCAAGGTTAAATACAGAGACCAACGGAGTCCAGGCGCAACAGAACCCGGATCTAGGAAGTTCCTGGTAGAGTAGTGGGGACCGTATGTAGTAGTGGACTGCCGTGGCCCAGGATATCAGCATAAGAATGAGAAGAATGAACATCAAGTGTACGGAAGCCAGCTTTGTAAATGGTATGACACTCCGAGCAGAAGAAAATGTACACCTTCAACACCGACGTCTCCGAGTCCGGTACGCAGACCGTCGATAGAACGAAGAGAACCTGAAAAGCTTCTGGTGCAGCTGGAACAATTTTTGCGGGAGGAAGAGTGTAGTGAGGAGGAGGAGCGATTGTACTATACTACTCACACTACCGCTATTCAGTAGTGGGGCCAGAGCATATATTTTGTCATTGAAATAGTCGCAGGAAAAATACAAGAAACATCGGAGTGCAGTAACGAATGAAATGGTTTTTGGTACTTAAAAGAACTGAGCATTGGCGTCTATGGCAACCGTGACGGTCTGGGCTCAGTCCCGTGCGCAGATTAGTGCTTTTGTTTGCTGTCTTGTTGAAATGCACAACCCATGTGCTGCTCTCCTGAATAAATAACCTTTGCGTCATCCACCTTCTTAGCTGGAGGTATTGCAAAAGGCTGGAGGTATTGCAAAGACTAATTCACTTGCTTCTACTGTGACTGCATCAGTTAAGTTGTGATACTCCACTAAGCTAGATGACTCACAGCAGTACATTCGAGCCCCTAGAGATTCCAAACGGCAGGTAACTTCTGCTTTCACATTACTGCAGACAGTTTATCCAGTTCATTTTGAAAATAAAATCTGGGTTCAAGTTGTACTCTTGTTAGCAAGGTTATTGGTTTTGTGATTTCAATTTGGCCAGATGTCCTAATCGGATGACCATCGATTGGAGTTAACGTGACTGATTACTGCATCTCTTCTGGAGACTATCATGGAAGCTGAGCACCACTCAAAAACTAAAGTGGTTGGGCGTTCACATGTGATAATAAGGTCGTGCCGCAAGTGGGATTACTGACATATTTATGGACACGGTTTTCAATGGAACATGGACTGAAGTTAAAATTGTCCTCGTTGGAACATCGTGCATTTCTGACGAACTCTAACGAGGAGGGAAACCGGTCATAATATATTTTACGAAAAGTAAGACAACAAGAAGAAACCTGATAATTTACAGAATTTTTTACAGAGTATGCTTTGAAAATCTGATCGTTACACTCTCACCTACCATCATTATGAGAAAAATAATTTATTGAAATGTTTGCAAAGACACAATTTCATGTACCGTATCTATTTGTCTTATTTCAGTCATTTATCCGTCCAACATCTGGTCAACAGACGCTTAGGCGTAACTGTTCCATCCACACGGACATATTTCTACTAACGTCAAGTGTCACATGGACCTGCGGAGTGTAGGCAACGTTTTTTTACTAATTAATAACAGTTCAGTTTTGCACAGCAATACTTTCGTAAAACCTTTCGTACGTTGTGCGAATTTGATATAGTGACCTTGTAGCATACTGTGGAGGGTGTGCACACCGATCCGCTCTTCTCTCTGTCTGAGCAATCGATTGTTAGTACTACGCATATCTTTCATCCAATTTTTAGCTCTGTAGCACTACGGATATTGTCACAACTCCGAGGTCGCACCAGGGAACTAAGCACAACTCAATCGCATTCATACTTATCAGACCATGGTAGTTTGGAATATTGTTGTGATTATCCAGAATGTTCCTGAACGTGTTCTTTGAGTCCAATTACTTGAGTAACGTAACTGGTTTTGGCTACGCGAGTTTTGTATCTAATTTTGTCATCACTGATAGTCTAGTGATGTGTGCTTGCATTTGTTTAGTTTATTCGGTCGCTCATATTTGAACAGTACAGACTAGTGGGCCCAACATTTTCTTACTTTTTTCTATTATCATGAATTGAAACACCTGTTTCATTCGCACGCTATATCGGCCCTTCACTACCTACGTTTCCTCCATTTATCACAAGACTTAACAAGTTCCGTACTTCATTATGTTTCTTTAATGTGTCTGATTACGGCAATTCAATTTATATAACAAATGAATCAGTGCATATCAAACTATCTGCACTGAGAAACAATAACCTTCGCTTCCGGTTTGAGCAAGTTGATACTCTCTCTCGAACGATACACATTAAACTCCGAACTATTATGTCCTCTCATGGTTTTCATTACATTTCAATCAAGATTGCTAAAGAATTCTCAGTTTTCATTGACACTATGCCTGAAGGTCAGTCACACAATACGTTGAAAGACGATTTATTTAACCGTGCAGGGATATCTGAACATCGGCACAAGGGACTGACAAAATGTTGGACGTCCAGCGTATCTCCCAGTTGACAGTTACAGCTGCCAATCAATCTTAAGACGAGCCGCGAGATCGAATAGAATTTCAATTAAACTGGTGCAATTACCTATTCAGACCCTACGTTTTCGATCAAACGGGACAGGAAGCTCATTTTGAACACCTTCTTGACGTTCTTGGCACCACCGAACATTAGGACATCAACCAACTTACTGACAATGCAGGGAAAAGGCAGTGACCAGACTGCACTGGTGACCGTTGTGCCTGGTATCACCACAATATGTCACCTGTTCTATATCCTTGACTAATCAGCGGGCCTCAGTTTCTCGATCGTTAGCGACGCTGAGGTGAGCGTAATTCCGTGCATCGCAAATGACCACAACACTGTGAGCACATTTTTCTCTCACACTCCTTGCGTTGGTGCCATATTTAACATTCATCCTCGCATGATTTATTTGAACGGTACGAGCAAATTAGCTAACATGAATTCCATTGTAATCCACAGTGTTGCTCAGACCCTCACGACATTCTCAGCCATACGAGCAATACCCACAGCTTACAGACCCAGCAGCTCCACACTGCGTCAGCGCAGTCAAACCCCCCCAAAAGGCCCGTCTCACACCGTGTATACCTGTACACTGCTATCCACACTTGTATCAACTCAGACACTAGTTTGTACCATGCGCGAGTTGTGAATCTTCGTGTATTTCCTGCTGCTTCTACCATCACACCTTGCTAAATTACATGCAACATTCCTCAACCATCTACCCGTTTTGTAACAAGTAGTCATTATCTGGCCCTACTTACTTTGACATGGCTACATAGCCTTTAATTCACACGCTTTTAAAACTACAAATAACATTGCTTATTTTTTCATTCAGGTGTGAATTTCATTGGTTTCTGTGAAACGCCATTTTGGTTGTCAACTTTTTGATTATGGATTCATATTTGACGAGGGAGCAGGAAGCAGATTATGCTGAAGATATAAGAAACCGTTCGTAAGTATGAATAGAGTACGTAAGTGTCCCATACAAGGACTGATTTTCACTTTCACCTAACTGTGAAATCTTTCATCTGTATTCTGTTAAAAGATCGGCGTCTCAGTTTTGACTACCCGATACTACATGTACATAGGAACTATCATCATATGAGTCATGTACCAAAAAGTGCTCATTCGAAGTAGCATATAGAAGGAGGAATATTTGGGGACTTATATACGATGGTCTCGCATGCCTACGGAGTACCTGTGGTTTATTGATCGCACTCTCTGACAGTACCTTGAATGGATAATATACAAATGTCTGGCATAGCAAAGATTGAGAGACTCATTCGTTGAAAGAATCTGTTCCAGGATGGTTGCATAAAACTGTTGTTTTGACCGCAGAAGACGCTTGGCTTGGAAGGTTGGTTGTTACACAAAACCCCCCACAGTTTATGCGAAAACAAAGAAGAACGAATGCGTTCATCCATTCACAGGGCCGACTC
>JTDE01000012.1:460430-475873 GCA_014338405.1 Paragonimus skrjabini miyazakii
CACATTTGTTGAGCAGCAGTGCAGCGTCATTCGCCTTGGTGTATGAGTGAAAACTACATTGTGGATATCACATTTGGCCTTTTTCAGTTTGATTGTGAAGTTTGTTCTGTACGGATCACAACTTACCACTTAAGCAACATATGTAGCTTCACCTCTGAATAGGAGAACGCAAGATTCGAGGAACGAGTTCGCAATGAGGATATAGGGTTCGAAAATCATTAGGTGATTTGCATTCTTCAATTTGAGAAGTATGAGCCCAATTACATTGTTATATTCTGCATCTGATGGAACTCGTAAGAGTAAATTATTGGGCTAGTTATGACAGACTGCCACGATTATTACCACGCTGACTGTTTAATCTTCCCATTGAATCAAAACTGTCCTGTAAACAACGGCTTTTCATGAGTAACACACTTTGTCGTATAGACAGAGGAAGATCCGGGAAGGGTCTTGTAGTTAGATGAGCAAATTTACGTTGGTTTAGCAATGAGGTGCGTATGCACCACCACGAGTGCTGTGTAAACCGTTTTACTTCCTGTTCAGTGAGCTTCTCCTTGGTTTGTAATAATCGCCGTGGATGCGGAGGATAGTAAAGAAGTAAGGCGACGAAAGTGATGGAATGAAGGGTTTGTAGTACTCACTGTAAACATGGAATTATGGACAACCGGGACCTCGCGACTTGAGATTTTCTATCATGGGACATACGGAATTGAAAACGTGGTATCTTGAAATCGTCTAAATTAATGTCGGAACAAAAGAACGTGTCGGTCATATCGTTGGGTAAATGGAGCAATCTATCAATGTTCATCTTACTTATTTGATCAAGAGCTTTCAATATCTTTGTTTAGATTATGTTAAGAAGTAGCTGATGGGCCAACTTCAGTGGAAGTCAGTCTGCAAGGCTTTTATTCTTTGCTGAGGGTTTCAAGGCGTTTCTGTTACCTGATGAAACACATCTGACAGACTCGCCAAGTTGTTTCTGGGTGAGATCATTATCCAGTTAAATGGTAAATTTGTCATATTGAATTTCATCGTGTAAAAGCGGATGTTATGATGAATTCCCTTATTTTCTGGGTTGTGTCCATATGCTTGTGTATGAGTATGCTCTTTCTTTGTGACATTCACAGTCAAACCACCTCTGAAGAAACTATCCTGCAGTGTGTCCGAGTGTGTACAACAATGCCTATCACAATAACACCGACATTGCGACCGCGATAGAGTGTGCAACCATCAGTTATGTCTATGGCACAGACTAAGGCAAAAGAGGAAGAAAAGTTTATTCAGGTCGAGAAAAAACAGAATGGGACAGAGGATCTCACAGACAGATACATTTGACGAAAACCTAAGTATTCGAGCTACGCCTTGCCTGCCTTGTAACCTGCAGGTAGCCTGTCACATAAAAAGCAATGGGCAAACCGCGGGAGGTGGCTGCTTTTAGGGGAGCATCGATCAGTGTGTGATTAGAAGTCTGAAGGATAGTCGTGTGTTCGGAAGAAGTGTCCCGGTGTTCTGAGTGAGAATATTCGAATAAACTCTATACGACGGTCATAATTTATGTGATGCCAAATTACTGCCTGCCCGATGACACTGGACAGCCTAACGGGTCAATAAATTGCTATAGAAGCAGCTTGTGACTACTGAACAAATCAGAAAGGGACGAAGGATAAGTGATGCCCATGCTGAAAGAATTGGCAGAAAAACGCTATAAGAGCGATACTCATCTTTCGGAGAAGTTGCCCAGTGGATAACAGTGAATAAAAAATCTCTGCCAGCTGTTTGTTTCCGAAGCCAGGCACGTCAGTGAGTGTGAGGTGGCCCAAGTAGCAGATATCATATTCCAGGAAACAGAAGACCATCGAGATTTCAGTTTTCGAAATCAGAGCGGTGATGGTTTGAACACTGATCTCTAGAATAGTAGTCTGGTACTCTGTGAGCACAGGATGCTCCTATTCACTGTCAACAGACATTTCATTTACAACAAACAGTGTTGCCACCGAGTCTCTCCTCATCCATCTGAAGAGTTTTCGTTTGTACAGAAACTTGACTTGACGTATATGGCGGTTGTGGTTGATTCACCGAATAAAATGACGGCGTCTTAGCGACGGTCTCTGAGTGATGCAAACTCTCTTATGCAAACTGATTAATGGTCTCCGTTAACGCTGCAGAAAGTCGCATTGCTTGTTTTTTGATTTGTTGAAGGTTTTGTTTATTGTATCGCAATCTACTGATTTGTTGAATCTAACGATTACTTAAGTTCACCCACTGGCTGGTCTCAGCGTATACCCCCAATGCTTTACACCTTTACTCAATCCCCTATCCTGTTCTACTGCCAGATTCACAAAGCCGAATTAGTATGCTGTTTAATCAAGCTACCAGCCTCTTTGTTAGTTTACTGACCTATCACTTAGGCCAATTGCTGAGCAACCTATTGTCAGTCACTTCTCTTTAACCGTCTGTCTTGTTTTTTAGTTTATTGAAAATTCAATTGTTCAGACATGCTACACATGACACTAAGACCGAGCTGTTGTTGACTGAACGATCTCCACTATTTCACCTATACATTTGTATGTAACTGACGATCGCAATATCGCTCAGGCACGCAGCTCAGATAACAACTTCAAATTTATTCACCCACATATTGTCGTATCAATGTATTTTCCTCTTGACTACGATAGGAAACTTTTTCTTCGATGATTTCGTGATAGTCAGGCCCGCCTACAGAGCCAGCCCACGTTCCTTATCAGTCTATCAATTAAACGGTTTTCCTACGCAGTAATCAGTTCATTTCTTGTTAATCTTGTCTATTCTAACGTCTCGTTGTTTTCTGGTTAACTCGGTCCAATAACTTAGCGGCTTTCGTTGAACTAAATGTAATTAGAGATTCTGATGTCCCGGTTGATTGCCAGGAACTTTATTTTACTTTTTGGAGTTGGTGGTGACGGTTTCAAGTGCAAAAATGGATCCAGTTAATTTGGTTAGAAGCTTGTCAGTGAAACTGATCCGGAATTTGCCGCGTCTGATTTTGACACACAGAGTCGTCTCACTGTACATGGATGTGTGAACAGACTTATTCGTTGTGCATTCGTTTGTTTTGCACATCGACTGGCTGACAAGTTTCGCTGGTTATGGGTCATGCCGCGTGGCTCCTAGAAAGTGAATGAATTGTACAGGAACCACGGGAGCGTGTACTGAACTCCTGTTTGTTACTGTGAGAAAATTAAACGAACCACATATTTATCATTGACCTATATTTTTAGGGATTTCCACTGGTACAGTGGCATTCGATTATACTGTTAACCCCAGCTCATTTCAATACATGGTAGAAAATAGCAGAATAAAGGAACACCATGTTGACCCAGAAGGTTAGAGACCATTCGTGCAACTGGTTAGCGTGACATCTCCCAAAGTTGACGAATGAGACTCGTCGAGAAAAAGGCGGGACAAACAGTGTTTTCTACCATTCCAATGGTTTTTGACTTTCATGTCGAGTTAAGCTCCGATGACTAATAAATTCAGCGTGTCACTGGGAGTAGCTGAACATCAGTGCTCTACGTAAAGAAGATAACTGACCTGCCGGTCTACGGAAATACGACCATAGAGGATTACCTAAACCTAAGTGCGTGTTGGACTATCTGAGTCACTGGGGGAAGACTTGAGTGGCTGAAAGGCTCGAACTGGTATTTGCATCAACAATGGGTTATTCATTTGGAGACATGAATTGAAAGACGAACACTGCGAGATGATATTATTACTTACACTTTTGTCAACCACAAACCTGCATTCTGTGAAGTACGGCAAACAGAATAAGTCAAATTTAGCCAGGAGAAAAGACAGAACTAAAGTATCAAATCATGTGGTCAAAATCAATCAAAACTGAGGCACTTTCAGCACTACAGTGGGTTGCTTCTGGATACATAAGCTCGGTCCACCATAAGCTCAAAAGGACTGGACACTACTCACAGTTTTCAAGCTTTCAACCGGAGCAATACAAGAAGACGTTCAATAAAACATTGTTACCAGGTCAGGCGCATTCGTTTATCAGGAACTCTGTATGACAAAAGCACTACAGGAGAACGGATACCCGTTGGGTTTTGTCGAGTACCATAGCAAAAGACCTTCACCACTGGACACACAAACCACTTCAAAGAGCCCGTAGCTAATAGACTACCATATAGAAGTACTGTGCTGTTCCATCAGAATTTTCAAAAACTGAATGCGGTAATTACGCTGCCTCCCTACGATTACTAACCACCACAAAATCTATATTAATGCCTCCCACGAAGATGGTCAAGCTGATGCTAGACAGTTCTAGTTGTATTTATCAATTCAAGTGCGGCTGCGGCGGCCACTACTTAAAAAGAACTGGAAGAAACTTAATAATCCGAATGGTTAAACACATTTCTAGACTCATCAAAAAAAAGGAAAGATGAAAATTTGTAACCTGCCTAACCTGACCTTTCCGAGTAGGAAGACAAAGCCATATGTCCGAGGCTGTAAGCTTAGGCTACAGGGTATGTCTAAATCGTTGCCCTAGCAAAGTTGGGTGGTAACCGATTGACTTTTGGGTAAATTTTGGTGGTTGCGTTGACTTCAACAAAAAAGACAGGAGTCAAAAAATTAAGAAAACAGAATCGTTACTTGCTGAGTAAATTGCGTTCACGGAAATTACCTTAGAAGTTTGAACGTATTTCATGTAGCGATGATCACTGATGCGAAAGATCTCGATTCAACAACACTGTTTGTTGTGATGTCAAAATAACACAAATGTAGAGAAAACTAAGGATAGGTTAGATTACCAAATTAACGGTGAACGTCAGAGGTGGAACAGAAAAGCGAAATCTACCTAGGGAGAAAAATCATACGAGCGGTTCACTTTTACGCCAGATTGGGCACAAAAGTAAACACCAAAAGGTTACACTTTTGGACCCAATGCACGACAATCAGAACTGGATTCGAACTAAGGTGACCCATTATCTTTTATGTTAAGAACCTATGCATTCAGACATGTTTGTCTATGGTAACCCAATTGTAATAAAAACAGGTAGTTGACAGGGTTGCAGGCGACTCGTGATCGTAGTAAGTATGGGTGACAAAAGGTACCGACTGGCTTAGAGACAAACGAGAAGAAAAATGGAGAAATACCCAAGCATGTACAACACTCAAGGTGATGAATGCGGGGGAAAATGAGCCATTTCAATGTGCACGTTAATAAATTAAATTCCTCCCAATGCAAGAATACAATTCAAAAAATCGGCGGATATGAAGATGGTTTTACGAGTCGCACAAAACGACTTGCGCTTGAAGTATTTGTAATAGCGTAATTTCACGTAATTCTGTGATACTTTTGTGTAATTGGGTGACCGTCAATCTAACGTTCTCGAGAAGTTATTCACTCGCATCCAATGCTAAATGAAAAGAAAATTAACCAACATCAGTCAGTTTATATTGACATACTACTGACAACCACATCGTTTGTGTGCCTTTACATTCCTGTCCAAAAAAAATGGAAGTCGTACAAATCCATTGGGTGGTTTTTGGGTTTTGGGTACGATCACTTTTGTGAAATTCTCCAGCAGTCAGTTTAGCAAAACAATGTATGCTCAAGGGAGTAATAAATTCACGTCAAACTTGTTCACACTGGTTTCCACAAATCGATTTCAGATTAATTTCTGCCATACCAATCTGGCCAAGATTTGAACTAAGCTGGTATATTTGAGTTGTTGCAAACGAGGAGAGATAATTTGGACAAGCTACACAGAAGCATAGCTGTCAATATCAGTCACAAACTAATCACCTGGGAACACTCCAGCGGTACTGTCAAACCGGGATCTTTAGATCATAACAGTAGCTCGGGCTATCAATGTTAGAAAACCGGCTTAGTTGTCTGGGCAATTTGTAAAACATCAGCGCCCGACTTCTGCACTTCCGAAGTAGCAACGGACAATTTTCTAGCTGCTTCCTACTTAAAAACCTTTGAGTATTTGACAACTTGCGCAAGTGTAGCAGCATCAATAACGCAAATACTGGTCACTTTAGATGCAACGTCATAATTTGATAAACACGATGTTGTTGTGCATACATTCCTGCTATTCAACTTTCGAGCGACAAAGTCGATTGCGTTTAACGTGTAACATTCTGGCCGAAATGAGATTTTACATTCCAATAGATCAAACATTACTCACAGCTAATCACAACAGTTCCATTTCCAAGGACACTTCAGTCAGTTTCTTTTGAAAAGAAGGACTACACTAGAGTTTCGTTTTTGTTGAAACCCGCTATTGGTGCATATCGTTGCCATGGCCGGGACTAGAACTCAGGCTACGCTTTCCTGAGGCAACCATTTCCAACACTGCGCTATTAAGCTCACATTAGACATTAGTGAGTCATCATGTGCAAACGCTCAGCCATATTCGTTTGTGAGTATGGTCCACATTGTTCGATCGGGTCCAGAGGAGGTACAGTAATTTTCCTATTCCCTCCAGTGGATGAGCGCATGAGTTGGACCTCTTTCCGAGTTGAAATAGATGGAATCGTCAGCATGGTGGCGATATTTTGACTGCTGGTGAGCAGTAGAATATTTCGGTCCATATAATGCGTTTTATGGACACAAACAAGGATGGGCTCCTTGATACGATTTTTCAGTTACCTGCCCGCGCTGTCTATGTAGGTGGTCTTGCACCCGCCCAAAAATTCACAGTGCAAGTAAGCGGTGTTTTAACAATTGTTAGAGTGACATTTCGTAGTTGAGCTACGTAAAACATAAGTCCCACAACTGTAGAAGGACGAGTTTTCAATGGAGTGGTAAGTTCACCACCATTATAAAGCAAACTATCGAACTTAGTGAACGACGGTTGTAACTGACTAACTGATGTTCAAGTAGTGGCTGCCAGAATCCCTTACTGCTTATTACCAATCGAAACATGGCTGACCAAATTCGGTTTTTTCCCTAATTTTAACCTAACGGAAAGTTTTAATCTAGGAGTCGTCGATTAAGGTTAATTAGACGGTTACTGCGTTCCATTTGGAGTCATTATCACGGTAAAATTTGGCTGTATTTACGTACGATACATAGGTCATGCTCAATGTGAGACCAGGAGCGTAGTGGTCAACACGGTTCCACTATCAGATTGAGGGTGGAGTTCAACTTCTGGTCGTGGTATGGATGCGCGCTACAAACATGTCCTAACCATAGCGTCATTTTCGGACGGCTAGAACGCCTACCTTAATGCAAAACCTGTGATCAGATGGGGGTAGTATTCCAGGAGTATCAACATAAATTTCTCTATTGCTGGTCAGAATCTTTTGTTCGGTGTGTCTGAAGAAACGACAGAATTAATCATTCGCTCTATCTTAAGCCATAAAACCAGAAAATCTGAAACAAAAATTGCGCGGAACAAACAAGCAATGAACAGTTTTCCTCTTTATCTATTTTTCAATTGACTTTTGGCAGACTTCGTTTTAGGCGGTTTATCAAGCAACAACTAATGAGGTTCATCATTCCACACGAACAACTCCTGAGTTTGACACGGCTGATCACGCTTTCCTTAATAGATTGTCACCAGGTGATGCATGAAATTCATGCACCAACGTCACCATTTGAGGGGACAAGTTGAATCAAATCAAAGTCACTTGTGGAACTTGTAAACGATTTCAGTTTTGCACCGACGTACAAGTTTAAGTTTTTTTTGGAGACACAATTCATTACCAACCCAACACATAATGAACTTAGGAATGGCTATTTTGTCGCTCGTTATTCAGTGAAATTTTTCAATTGATTTATGAAGTCACCAATATTCTAAACTTGACAATTTTACCTACTTTTCGGTGGTGTTTCTGTGCTCGCTGATTCGGTCGAAACCAGAACTGTAACCAACTACTTGGTTTAGCCTGATTAAGCATGAACAACCACCAGTAAAATCCTTGTTTATGTTTGTGACCTTAATCAAAGGGTTATTATGTCAACCATGACTGATTTCGATAATCGCCAACAGACAGTGGATAGTTCATAGTATTCTGTTTTTGGTCAAATAGCCCTTTTTATGGTATACTAGAAGTCTCTAATTAAGACTTGGGTGTCAGAACTGAATTTAGAGGATTTTCATAGCGAACAACAATATCTTTGATCACAAAGGTTTCGCGTATCTCTATACATATTACTTTTCACCAGAGGGTCAACATAAACACGCAACCCTCAATACCGTGGTCTAGCCATTTACTGTGACTCTCAGTTAACGGATTAATTGTATTGGCTACTGACTCGCCAAGTATGGTATTTTTTATAGTTTGTCTGCATAGCTTTCTGTGTACACATCCTCCTTCATAATGACCGTTTTGTTCCAGAAATCTATGCTTCCGCTGGTAAGATCTGGCACCCTTCTGGATGTGGCGCAGGTAGAAAAGACGGTGTTTCGGCGTACTCTACGAGTTCTACTTTCAGCAAAAACCGGTTCATAGAGACAGCCTCTTTGATGTCAGTTTCTGGCGGTATTACATCTTTTGTACACTTCAGTTTATGATCTCGAATTCCAGATCACAACTCGGCGGGAATTTCGTTTAAATATCCTATGCACTTCTGCTCCCTTCTGGCTGATTTCTTTGTGGATGGTTACCAATTCACTTGGCGATGACTCGGTTGAGCTCATGGTTGATACGCGATCCACCAGCTGTGTGCTTAGACCATGTAAAATGGTCACGTTGAGACATTCCACTGGACTTCAAGGCAATTGTGTCTCCGACTTGGCCACCAATCACAATATTAACGAAACGCTAAACAATGGAACATTTATTTCAGCGGTTTCAATTTTGGTACACGAAAGACGGAAACTATCCTGGTTCATTTGGCATATTTCAAAAGCATTCTGCAATAAATTAAACACCCAAGATAATACCTGTGTAACTGACCGTTTAGATTATTGTGGATACTGAACAAAAATGGAATTGATCAAACAACAGGTCAGCGAGATTAAAAATAACCCGTTAGTTTCTTCCCGCAATGACATTTTTAGATGTTTGCAAAAACTGTCAAAATAACAATACATATCGTGCATGTCATAACTGAAATCTCACCCGGCACTTTTGATAAAATACTGTCACCATTGTTAGTCAAACTAATAAATGTAGAATTTTGTGAGTTGTGTTCTCAAAGAAATAGATTGATTGAATTTTGCTAAAACAAACAAAACGGCACACAATAGTTCCTATTCTAGAGGATGGGGTTTCGCGAACAAGTCAACAAATCCAAATAAAACGCCAGAAAATGCAAGTAAACCGTTAGATAGAAATCGAGAACTGAACGAGAACTAAAATTTCTGTATTAAACTAGGTCTCCACACAAATTATTATTGTTTGCCAAAGTTTATAATCTTATTTTTGATAAGTAGGTTGGCAAATATATCAACTTGAAAGACACCCAAATGTGAAAAATGAGAGCTCCGACTGGATTCGAATTGGTGACAGAGGCTGTACGTCTAAGCGTGAAGAACTATTCACTATCTGAACTAAGTTAGAATCTCAGAACGTTTATATTTGAAATCAGCTGCCCACACGTTCTACTTTTTCTTATGGTATCTACAAAGGGATCTAAGAAATCGACTATTCCGACGTGATTTTTTAAGCCGTTCAAGCCGAACTCCACCGACGCCAGTGTTGGGTTTTGAAACTGTGTTACGTACTTCTTAAATTAGAATGAAACCAATAGTGAAAACTCTGGGCTCTCGCTAGCTCCGACGATTGGAAATGCGTGCTCAAGTGCACCTGAACTGAAAAGCCACGAAGGGAATAGACACCACCTGATCCGGCCACTCCAGTCATACGGAATTCATGGATTGACGCCGGATGTCGATTGCCCCTACAGGATTTTTCCGCAGTAAGTCGACTCCGTTGTGGCTTTGTAGCTCAGCCGGCAGTGAGTTTTCCGCATTTCATATGCTATTTCAATCGCTGGTTCAAACTCGTTAAAGACCAAATTGTTACACTTGGGTCTCTCCTAAGCTTGTACTCTTGTTAATGCGATTTTTACGGATGAGGCCAGAATGAAACAGAAAACTGAAGTGTCAAAGTCTGAAGCCTTGTTCCGATGGCTAACTGTGTATGTTATTTAAAAAACGGTAACCAACCTGTCGTAAGTAAATCCATCTTCCAAACACATGCAACCTGAGGACCTCGATGTCCTTTCAAGACACACTGAAACATCCGAACAAAAAATGTTAAATCTTTCAAACTACTTGTCAGTAATAGAATGTCAATGCTTATCAGTGGCGTCGATGGATTCCAGCGTGAGCTGATCAAGAAATCCTGCTTGGTCAGTCAATCAACTGGATCATTCGGTGGATTCCCTATGACAAAGTTAGCTGGGTGGGTAACTAGGTCAAAACGCGTCATTTCTGAGCTTCTTACATGGTTTCCTAGCTCAACTGGTTCAACTCCAGCCGGTCTAAATTTTTAGCAATCGGATATCTTGTGAGCATCCGAATGAATAAATCAGTCCTCCTTCTGTCGTTTTTGGCTATAAGTTATGAACCAGACTTACAGTGGTCTGAAGTTCCCTAGCGGAACTTAAAAAATAGAACAGGAAACTTAAAGGTCTCTTGGCAAAAATGACGATAAGTGATGTGCAGTCATACTGTGTCCAATTCTGTGTGAAAAAAATCAGTTAACTCCTACAAACTGGTGGTTTTAATTCTTGTTTTGAGCTAGACTTTAGAAATCTAACCAACGTGTACTATTTGGTAAAAGTTGTTTTCATGGAACAGTTTCAAATCCAATCAAACCTTTTGTCATTTGAGTTTCGGTTAAATTTTGTTGAAACGCTATACGACCTAGTGATTGGTTGGAGCAGTCGTGTCTCCGGACGAACTTAAAGCACGCAAGTAAGATTATGATAGAAGTATTTTGCAGATAAGTTCGATCGAAGTGTACCTTCAGAGCACATCTTACGTAAGCGTACTCGCATATTCTAATAATTATTCGGAAATATTATACGTTGTCTAAGACACTGAGTTCCCGTGATCCAGTTTATCAGTAACGAAAGAAGACACATCGCGAGATTTCTTCAACACTTCGTTTCCGATAGATATGCACCGACGAACAATTACGAGGAGAGGAAGGGTCGTTGGGGTAGGTGTCGTTTACGAGAAATCTGTCAACAGCCACAGCCAGAAAAGACTGACGAAGATTGTCGTGTGCACGGCCGCTGAGTAGTAAGCTTTTCTGAACCTATCTTTTAAAGACGACCGTATGACAGTTAATTTGAATCGAAAATTGAAGACTGCTCTAACTCGGACATATCTTGCAGTAAAATTGCGATAACCAGAGGGTGTTGCTCAGCTTTTTCATAACCGTGAACTATTTAAATGTTCTGTCACCCACGTAATCTATCAGTTCAGTTACAATTGTGGTGACGTCTGTATCGGCAGGATAGATAGATTCCAACAGCAAAAATGACTGAACAAGTGTCTAAGTGGTTGATGCGCGCGATGACAACGGAATTTGTAGACCCTCAGCATCGATACCTTTTGTTTTTCGATAACATCACTTTAGGAATCTAGTCTAATACTACAATCTCAGTCTCCGCCACCCGCCTCATTGTGAACGTACAGTGTGCGCTAGCCTTGAAACTCTGTGGCTCAAACCACTGGCCAAGACGGTGTTGGAATTGCCCAAAATGCATACGCAGAGAAAACGTTTCTTGAATGGAGACCC
Source organism: Paragonimus skrjabini miyazakii (assembly GCA_014338405.1). Lineage (NCBI taxonomy): Eukaryota > Metazoa > Platyhelminthes > Trematoda > Plagiorchiida > Troglotrematidae > Paragonimus > Paragonimus skrjabini miyazakii. Next base: position 472,131 of record JTDE01000012.1, read on the forward strand.
GTTAACAGCCGTCTTCGAGCTGACAGACTAGAATATTGTTACGACCCCACCTGATAGAGAAAGGCAAGAGCAAACGCAAGTCCACGAGCAGTATCTCTATCACGAACGAGCGCAACGATATTGCAAAGCGGTACGAAAATCAGAGCTCAAGTATCGGAACGCAACTCTCGCCACTTAGAACCCCCCAACAAGTAAGGAAAAAGACGGCTTTCAAACGAGCTTTATTTGCTGCTCAGCCCGAAGGCAAAATTGTGATTTACAGCAACTGGATTTATAGGTTCGGGTCGGCCTTGGGCCTAGGTCGCCGAATGGACCAATCAGAAACGAGCGTAACTTCCTGGACGTCCCAGAATTCTCACGAGCTTTCTAGTTCCCAGGAAATGAAGAAATACATTTCCCTTGCAAATAATGCGAATTTTTGAGAAAATGTTCTTTTTCCCAAGAAATATACGGTTGGAACATCGACAGGCGTCTATCACAAACGCTGTCTGTTTCTAGTTGTGGCATATGCCCACACAGACCGTAGTCCGGACTCAGTCAAGGATGATTTCTGTCACCAGCTCATTGAACTTCTGTACACCACGTGCCGCACGGACAGTGTAATACTAGCTGGAGTCTTAAACACTCAAGTAGGCAGGCTAATCGCTGACATACGTGGCTTAGGTGGCCTGCACTCTTACGGTACTCGTAAAACAGATAACAGTGAACATTTGTTGCAACTTTGTGCTGATAACGGTCTGTTTCTGGCACGTATTAATTTTAAACATTCTAGACGTCTGTACGCCACCTGGTGACCCCCATCATCGAGTCAATCGTGGACATAGATTGACCACATAACCGTCAGTTATCGGTGGTGTGGATGTTCCCAAGACAGCAAGTCAATATACAGCACCTGCGTGGATTCCGACCATGCACCATTGTATGCTTAGTTCTCTTTTCGCTTTAGTGGATGGGTACTTTGTCGTTAATCACAAATCGACTTGTCTAACTTAGCAGAGCCACAGACACTTTACACTTACCAGTGTGCACTTGCCTTTAGTCTGAGTCCCCACCCACCAGACGACTTTGAAGAGCATTAAGCGCATATACGGTATATAACATATAAGCGCGATACTACCTCGTACGGTACAACTGCTCGTTCGGCTGCTAACCGCTTGGTCTATATGCGATCATTGGAACTTCTCGATGTCCGCCTGGACGATTCATCCAGCAGTAAGTATAACTCGATCCATAAGACTACTTGCTTGGAAATCCGGAAGCAGCCACGAGATGATTGCGAGACCTGGTGGACACAACGAGCTATCAAGATGGAACAAGCTGCTATATCGTGAACACTCGTAAGGCTTTCCACCTCATCCGAGCAATTACTATCAGGAATTCAGATATGAACGAGATAATCTGCGAAGTCAATGATGAGCCTATTCGTAATTTGTAACGATGCTTAAGTTGTTGGATTGAACACTCCAACAATGGTTCAACTGCCCACGTGCGCCATCGACTACGCTTTTTGACTCTGTCTGAGCCCATTGGTCTGTTGACCTCTGGCCGCCCTAGGTAACAGAAACCCCTCTTGAGATCAAGGTTCTAAGACGTTACAAGGCACCCGACCCCGGACGGACTTTTTCCTAACGTTTTTGGAGATGGAGGTCCAGCCTTGGTTAGAAAACTGAGGACTTTGTTCCAGAAACTCTGGATCATTGAATTTGTTTTAAATGACTTGGGTTTGGCTAACATCAGTCCCATTTCCAAAAATGGCACACGCACTTCGTATGCAAATTACAGAGAGATTAGCCTGATTTCCGTTGCCTCAAAGTTTCCCGTAACTGTTGTACTTCGTAGACTAAGCGAGACGCGCAAACAACATATCCGTGCGGAACAAGCCGGGTTTCGCTCTTGCCGTAGATGCATTGCTCACACCTACACACTCCGCCGTACGTTTGAACTCCACCATTTTTATAGAAGGCCAGTAACTGCTGTCTTATTGGATATCAGAGAGGCCTTTGATTCGATCGACAGTTGTACTCTGGAGTTGTCTGCAACAGAAGAGTCTGTCTGAAAAGTAAGTGAGCATCCTAAAGTCAACTTACTGTCACGCCTCGTACTGGGGTTTTTTATCAGCATGTCGCCGATCTTTAGCACCTCGAGTGGGGTGCGACAAAGTTGTTCGATTTCCTCCTCTCCATTCAGCCTTGTTGTAGATGGGGTTCATAAGGAGCCCAGAATATCTTGGATTGGAGGGTTTAGTTTATTAGTTTGGTATGTTCTTTTCACCTACTAAGTGCACGGTGCTGTTACAAGATAAGCGGGAATATGTGTCTGATCTCACTCTTGGTACTGAGCCGTTGGATGTAGTTGGGAGGTTAATGCGCCTTAGGAACCGTATCAGCGCTGATGGAATTTCTGATAAGCTGAAAAAGTGCACAGTCGATGCCCTGATGGCGCTTTCCAACGCGCGCCATTTGCGGCGTCGGCATGATTTCAGTCTTTCCGGGAAACACTGAGTGTACTACGTCACTGTAAGGGCAGCCCTATTGTGTAGTTTCAAAACGTGATCCATCCGTGAGGAGAAAGCTTACGGAGTATTCGTATATGACCGTAGGTGTCTCCGAAACATTGTCAATGTGTACTGGGAACAGCATGTCAGCAACGTGTCTCCAGAACGAACAGATTATGTTGACCCTTGAACATTATGACCTCGTCGCACAGGCTTCGTTGGCCTGGTCACATCTTACGAATGATAATTAACTGTCTGCGATGCTCTGCCTTGTTTGCCAATGGTGGGTTAGGTTGTCAGTGGCAACGTGGTAGCCAGCGTTACATGTGTTCGGAGTATCAAGACACCCACTAAAAAGCTTGCACTAGTAGGGCGGTCCCAGCTTCCTGGCTGGTGTTCGAAGGACACCGAACATGTTTGGCTGAAGACGTTGTCCGATACGGCGTAGAATAAAAGTCAACAGCGCTCGTATTGAAAATCACTATGGGCCTCAGTACAACTTTACTTTTCCCTCTCTCTACATCGTTTACTGTATTTTACCGCATACAATTTCTTTTTAACCTCCTCGTCTCACATTGCGGCACTTTCTCTCATTCTATGTGGCTTCTATGTACAAGAGATATAATGTATATGGCAACAGAGCTGTTGAACCGAAATCCCTTCTCGTCCATTTTAGACTACACCGTGGAAACTTGCTACATTCTTGGCCTCATCTACTTATTTGACGTGTTATTGCAAAACTGGAATTCGAAATTATCGGCGTTCTCCAAGAGACTGTTGTTCAGAACACATAAATCTCGTTCTCTAAAACTGCTAACTGATCTTCATTTATGTAAAGTTCAATAGTTTAACCGTTACTAATGCTATTCTTTTACAAACGTGTCTGAAGAGGACAAGTGAAATGTTACACACTGCCATAATATAGTATCAGCAAACTGAAATAGTGACGGAGAATCGCGATGTCTTATTAATGTAAAAGGTGGAGCAGCAAACTACAGTGGCAACAGTATTTATTCCCACCGATTTGGTGAGTAATAATGTTTTGTGGACAGCCATTAGTTAGCAGGTAAGAATGTGAAATTGTTGCACAAAGAAACTGTGGAGGCATAAGACAATGAACTCGGAAGAAAATGATGATAAAATACACCCTACTGTTGTTTAACAACCATATGAAAGTTTATCAATGTTCCATTTAACACATAAAATTGAAGGGCATGGATTTGTGTAATAAACCTTGAGACTAAAATGA